>JAODAC010033111.1:0-14088 GCA_027575185.1 Mimaenictus wilsoni
TTTAATGTGAATTAATTAAATGAGTGATTTTGAGTGTGAATTTATAATAATAATAAATTCACACTAGTGGGGTGCCCGCCTCGTGGACTCGAACCCCGTCCTCCTACGTTGTAAGCAGATGCTTTACCACTAGGCTGCCCAGGTGGGCTGTGCAGATACATTAAACAAGTACAAGTATTGAAACATTGAATTCATCTTTAAATATCCTAAGAAAAAGTGTAAAATGTACAAGCGTTTGAGTCATACTTTTCCTAGGGCTATAACATTCCTAATTCACGCACATCACACTAAATTATGCATTTTAGCATCCCTCACCTTAATAACAATTCGATGTTGAATTTGCTGTTAGCTTCCTATGGGCTAGGCATTTATTCCGATTCCATACACAACCTTTGAAAGTCATTACTCACCAAATATTTAAGTCGTCATTTATCTACAAACGACCTATGGTTTTGCATAATTTACATGCTTACAGTAGTAACTAATAAGTAATGATCCTCATTAGAGATGAATATGAGAATATGAGAAATAAATTTCTCTTTCATTGCACGAAATGTCAGGAAATGTAAATATTGTGAGTATGTGAAAGCCCTCTCATCGCCTTTTGTATTTTCAAATTACATAAATATTGAAATTTGTTAAAGCGTCTCATCCAACGTCCGACGAATATACGCATAAAGCATAATTAAGATAAAATGTTTTTTGTTTACCATTTTTACATTACTCGAATATATTACTTAAATTTCTGCTCGTAAAATAACGTGTCATAACAAATTGTATAAGGAAAAAAAACATGTTTCTTATTAATATTTTTATTTCAACATCGTAAAAGATTGAAATTACAGAGTTATAATAATAACAAGTAGACATTGTGTTAACAATTTATTGAAAGATAATGATAAAGCTGTTTAAGTCTTATGATGTACTAACGTATAATGCGGAATAGTTGAAATGTTGACGTTTGTTACGTGTTGGGGATTTTGTGACTCGCTGCGTTGTAGTTGAGTGATGTTTTGTTTCAAGTTTTTTTTTTGCATCTGGGTTTACGTAAGTCGCGTATTGTACTTATAATCGTATATTATCACATTATTTCTCGGCCTTGAAGCCTTGCAACGTATTCTTCTATTTCATTTTTTGCATGTTTGGTTTTAAGCATAACATTTGCTATGGAACTATTATGTTCCATGAACTAACATGGTGTTTTATTTATAATTATTTTTTTTGTGAATAGAGTTAAAATTCCCGAATGTTTGTCTTAAACGTTTTCTCAGTGTGTTTTTAATGCTGACAATGAGCTAAACGTCAATTACGAAAAACGGTTTGAAGTTGTGTAATGTTTCATTTATACGGGTGGATTTTTTTTGGTGAATTTTTCAACGAACATTAGAGGTTATCATAGTTTTGTTATTTATACATTTTATTCTTCATCACTTAATAGTCAATATAATTTAGGAAATAATAGTCAAGCTTAGAGAAAATTGGAATCATACCCGACCTTGATTTGAAACACGTGAGTCAGTGTCGCTTAAACAAAATATAGAATGAAACCGAGTACGGAAACATGTAGTAGACCAGGCGGGGACAGACCATTTTTATCAGCTGGCCACTGATTGTATTTTCTGACCTACTCACCAGGAGTGGTTATTGTCTTGTGGAGGTGAAGGATCCTTCTTGAGATAATTTCTATTTTTTTTTGTTATATAATGAAATTATGAAATGCTTCGGAGGAAGGATAAACATGTACCGCGGGTTATTCAAAAGCACAAGAAATTTTAGAATATAATTGCATCAAGTCACTGTCACCGATTTTAAACAGCTAACAGTTCCAGGCGTGGCCAGTTTTAGTTCTATTCTGATTTCAGTTTTAGCCTTAGTTCTATGACCAATTCTAGTTTCAGTTTTAGCTTACGTTTCATATACATTTCTAGTTACAATTTCAGTTCCTTATTCAGGCTCTGTTTTTGTTCTATTTCCTTGGTTCAGTTCCAGATTCAGTTCTAGATCTTGTTACATTTGAAGTTAGATTTTTAGATTTTTAGTACCCAATTTGCATTCAATTCAATTATATTTCAGTTCCTTGGCCAGTTTCTGTTTCGGATCCATTTCCTAGGGTAGTCCCAGTTCCTAATTCAGTTCCACACCAAAACCCACTTTCACTTACACTCTATTACAATTTTAATTCTAAGTTCAAGGACCAATTGCAGTTTCAGTTCGAAATCCCATAACATTTCCCTTTCTAGTAACCGCTCCATATACTCTTCTGTTCCATGCCCAGTTTCTGCCTTTGATTCATTTCCTTACGTAGTCTCAGTTTCTGGTTTAATATCACACCAACTTCAACTTCTACTTCCCCTTGTACTTTCTGATACAATTCTTATTCAAGGACTTATTCTAGTATTGGTTACTTTTACATTACCAGTTCCGATTCCCATTTCTGTTCAATTTTCAGGAGCTGTTCCAGTTCTAAATGGACTTTCACTTCAATATTCAGGGCCAGGGGCACATTTTCAACTTCCTGATGAAATTTATGTTACACTTCCAGTTTTAGTTCAAGAACCAAAGCCAGAAATATGTTCATTGTACAACAGGAAATCGTCCTGCACTAACTAATAAAGATTAATATACCCATTGAATTATAACTTCAATAAAGTTGCATGAAATATGTTTCATTCTTTATACGAACATTAATTACCTATTGAAATATCTCCGACCAATTAAAGTAATTAAGATAAGCTTATTTCCCCTATCTTCCAGTTCCTCTGTTCCCCTGTTCACTCTTTATAAATCGCACAGCGGAGGAACCAACTTTACATTTCGCGAAGCTTTGAAACCCTTGATAACGCCAATTAGGCTATAAATTATACTTCAAAAATTCCAGTCTCCTCTAATTGTAAATCTAAACCAAAAAACGAAAAAACCAAAAAAAAAACATTAAAATTAACAAGAAGAAATATTTATTGCAAATATTTTGCAATAGAAATACATGTTTTTGCTGCAAATCGGCAAAGAATGTAATTTAAATTAATGACTGGGCACTTTCTGCGCGCGCGGAAAAACATACGGCTTTTTACTTTTCGACGAGTCTTTGCGTTTCGCGCATGAAGGCGCACATCTGTCACACTATCACCGATCATCTCCGGCTATCTCAATTCCAATTTGCAATCCAATTGCAGTCGACGCCACATCTGCATAGCATGCAATGCCGGAAAACTTGCCAGCGAAATGCCACGCTTAGACCACGTTTACCGTTCGACCGCAGTTTGCAGTGGCAATTGAATATCGTTTACGTCGCCGCTGCGCCGCCGCCACCCCGCAGGGCGATAACAAATTGCATTGCGCTGGAATCCATCAGTTTATCGCGTCGGCACTTCACGTTTTATTGCGGTGCAAACTGTTCAAATTATTGATATTTCCACGTGGTTTATGACCAAGATCATTTCACTTGCACATCTGTTATAATTGCTCCTTTAACTTCTACTTAGGTTTAATATATCCTGCATTTTTTCGGAATTTAAAAATGATTGAGGATATCAGACAATTTACGGTCTGTTAATGTCCATAGCTTTGGTTATAAAGGATTCTTATTTGATAATTGTATGTCTTTTGCACGTCAATTGTATGGCAGGACTTAAGTCAATTCCAACCTCCCCACAAATTCTATTTCATACTTTTTTATCGAATAAAAATGTTTACATCGTCCGGAAATCGCTGCCGGTGCCCGCCGTGTGCATTCTACCACTGAACCAACTGTACATCAATGATATAAATAATTTCTACATGTTTATCGTAGCATATCTTAGGAAATTGAGTATCCCGATGAGGGCAAACACCACAAGTAAGGAAAAAGAACAAATTTACAAAACAGACTAGGATTTGTAAAGTTAAATGTTGGAATGTGCAATATGCACGCCAGCCGGAAACAGTAGTGCCCACTGTGCTGTTGCCCAGATTGAATGGCCATATCCAATTGCTAAAAACTTGTTGAAAAGCACTAATCTGGAACGCTCCTTCCGTCGCTGCTCGCCGATAGTAGAGAGTTTACCAAACTGCAAACCAAAATGAATGCAAAATGCACTTTAATTCCCTACCCCTATTATTCGCATTCGTATGGTCGACTCATCTATTCAACAACAATGTTCAACATTCTCCATTCTATGAACATTAATCCAAAGTCATCAAATTCATCATCAAACTTCTATATTAGAGTAATTCGTATGCCAGTAAAGTTCATTTATACAGTAATCCTTACTAAAATGTTTAAAACAGTTTTTTTTGCAAAATCAGTGTTATTGATTATTATTAACCACCAACTTATATTCCAAATGTTTCTTTGAGGACTTTCCGAGTCCACACTTGTCGCTTGGTATGACTTGAAACTCGCTTGGCAAGCTAATACGACTGGACTGGTATTGTAGTTACTACTTGGTGTACATTTCTATAGCATTTGAGGATGCTTAGATTAAGAGATATCAGACCGGTACAACATCAAAGTGCCTAAGGGTTGCATCACGGACCTTCGTACCCGGCTAAACAGACCACACCCGACCTGCAACTTCCACCTCACTCACAAACAGATGATGCCGGGACACGGGGTATTGTGGGTGTATCTGATACTCATTGGAAACTGACCAGGTAACATGCCGAGACTGCTCTTAGCCGCTCCGGACAATGCAGAGCAAACTCTGGTTTTTTGTCATGCCTAGCCGACAGAACACCTAGTGTAGTGGAAACCGTTGGCTTTTCTTGGAAAATAAGAATCGTTATGGCTTTTATGTTTTGCGATGCCAAGTGCCGATTTATTTGGGGTCTGGACAATTTTGAAACTGTTTGTCAATATTGGAGGCACTTGGCAGATAACTATAGATTTATGGCGCATGCATTTGTACATTTCAGGAAAGACGTGAGAAAGTGCAGTTTAAGCTATTAGACTTTGTTCGAGCACGTTCATGGCTGCGTTTTGTCCGTCAATAGATCTCCTCCCGACCGGGGATTCTTTGACGAGGACCTCGGTGGTCCCAAAATGTGCGAGCCAGATGGCTTAGTTTTGCAAGAGAAGTTGGCAAGACTTTCTGGGCAGACCCTTTGTGAGGTGAGAGAGACCGAGTGGTAGGTGGGGTGTGCTCGGATTAGTCCAGGGTAGGTTCGTGAGGTGGAACATTGTGGAGGAATGTGTTGTGGGGGTGTGGACCACAATCGAGGTGTTGTAACATTTTGTGTAAATAATGTTAGCCACAATCCAAACTTCGACGTATCAACTTCTTTTCGCAGCTCAATCATCACTGTCAACGAACGGGTAGTTCGGGTCCTGCTAAAAGAAAAGACCTTCGGCGTTTTCGTCTAAGGTTGATGTTGTTAACAGGCAGACTGTTCGCAAGAACTAGACATGATAAGAGTTCCCAAACGCGAAATACACCCGCCAGAACAACTGAGCAAAAGGATGATGTCCTGCAAACAAGCCTGGATAGCGGTAGTCTCCTTTTGTGAGAAAGTGCTGAAACAGAAGGAATTAACACCTGATAAGTAGGTTAAGGAAGTACACCTCGAATAAATCCCTATTTTCTGGGTATGGCTAAGACCGCTTCAAAAATGGCAGCTCCCCCTCCAATGGGTCTCATGCTCCGGGTTGTACACCGGAAACAGCAATTTCTGTTTTTCGATTGTGTAGCGTTTTTAACGCCTTCCGAACACGTTAGCTTTCACCCCGCTTGATCGGGTCTCACCATGCGTGGATTAGCATATGTTTGTTTTTACGGGGATGAGTTGCAGGCCCATCGCCCAACCTTCCTCCTTATTCAGGACTTGGGAAAGTGTGGAGTGCGAGATCTTATATATACCGATACCGGGAATCGAACCCGGAACCTCTGCGTTATCACGCTAGTGCGTAACTACTACGCCACGCACTCCACGCAACAGCAATTTAATAAATAAAAAGATATACCAGCAAAATGTATGAAAACATTCTACCATAAACAAATGTAGTTAATATTGTATATTAGAAATATATTTGTATTATACCTAGGCTGTTCAAAGATAACTTAGAAAAAATTTTCATAATCGTAATTAGATTTTCATTTTCATTATCTTGTCGGTGCCTTTGAGCGAAACACAGCAGGTAATTCTAATTAGCGCTAAATAATTTCGAATTTCGAGGCGGCGAGATGTTTTCACCGCAAAGTTTTAATGAATATTAAAAGGTGGAATGAAAAGAATGGCGCATGGCACGTGTCGGCATGCCGTAAGTCACCCAGCTTGCGGGCAGAGCTTTTGCACACTCACAAAGCCAAAAAGTGAAAAACGCTCCGACATTATTATGATTTGGCGCTTTGGCCAGAGTTCTAATTACGAAAAGCGCGCTCGATTAAACCGCCTGCGAGCGATAAACATTCTTAATTCGTATACGCATAGATAATAATCATAGATAATAATTAACGAAGCGTGTGGCAATGCCGTGTGCGGTAGACATTAGGCAACCCCCATTGGAATGCGCGTATACTTTATCACCGATTTATTTACTCACTTATCTATAACGTTTTTCCATCGCAATTACGCGCAGTTACACCGATTCTCAGGCAGTATTTATCTACGCCAGAGAGACCAGGTTGCATTGCAAGATGTTGTCATGTTGAACATATGCTTGTTTCATTTGTACGGTACAAACAGTTTTGTTAATCATCTCTCTTCGGGATGTACTTTGCATAATTAATGAGAATGTGCGAGTAGCATGCGTCTTTAATCGTGCGTTCGATGGAGATCAATAGAATGTGTGATGTTTAGGAAATGAGAAGAAAATATCTGCGCAGATGGCATTCATTTACGGTTAACATTAATTATTGCAGATACGTATGTAATTGGGTTTATTTTTAACAGCCTAAGGTTAAGAAGTTTAGTTTAGTTTTTTCTTTGCTTAATAGATTTGGCGGCTAATCAACGTCTGTCAATTTCAAGTGAATTTTCGCCAACAAGCAAGCTATAATAATGAACAAAAGTATGTTTCCATGACAGACCACTGGTCTGGTTAACGAAGAAGAAGTTATAAATATGTTTCTATTCCTTTCTTTGCAACCTCTTTTATCCGGTTTTAAAATAGAGTACATGATTTTCGCATATTAGACAAAATACACTTTACCGTTGATGTAATAATGAAATAATTATAAGACTCACTATAAAACACTAGACATGTCAGTCGATGATGAAATATCAATATTTGTCGATATTTCCCATTTTTCGATATATCGTCTTGGAAATATCGATATTATTAATATCGATCAAATGGAAATTCCACATGAGCGCCATCTGTATATGGGTTTCTGGACTAATTACAGTTCTCAATAATCTGCAGTGATCATTAATTAACATGTAATATTGGACTCATTCACCGGTTACAACAGTGTTCCTAACCTGTATCCGTGATTTTTTTGTTATTGCCACTCTTGTGATAACGACGAAAATCGATATTTAAAATAATACATATATAGATCTATCAGTCTTTCCATCAAATATACTAATTGCAATAATAAATAAAAGTAGTAGTATTATAATAGAAATACTAGCAAAAAATCGATGTTGATCTTAATTTTATGATTCCAACAAATATCATTAGATTAAGAATTATTATATGGAACCTAAATTGTGGCCCTAAAAAGAGAAATTGCCAATTTTGAACTTCTCCGAATACTTCTCAGATGGCGGTTACGACAATGACATGTCAAAACGGTATTATGGAAAAAGAATTGATAAATATCGAAATTTTGAGGCCGATATATCGATATTTATCAATATCGATATTATCGATGATACCTGACCGCAATGTCCCCAGTTCGATTCCCGGCGTATCCAGGGCAAATTCTTCTCCCAATACGATTTATTAGTAATATTATACTAATTAGATTGAAAAAGAAGTGAATAGGTCTAAAACATGAATATTAAATGAGTTGCTGTTTGCGCTCTTTTATAGTAAACTGGGCTTTAAAAATAACCATATTCCTAAATAATTAAAACTGCACATAATTCCACATATAATTTCCACTATATCCATTAAAATATAGACCAGTAGTTTTTAACATACTAATCGAAGCAATCACAGCGAAGCACGATGCCTGGCAGCGTTTTAATAATATTTTATTAACGCTTTAATGGCGGTGCGCCTCATTAGAATGGCAATCGCTGTAATAATTATAAACAAAACCCGAATCGATTTCGACGAATTTGCATTACATTCGCGCGCACTCTGCGCCAGCAATTTCACACCGCGGTCCCGGATATTGATAGCAATTAGCCAATTATTGGCCAAATAATAAACGACAATGCGACGAGGCCTCATCCGAAAATTGAAATCGTAATCCAATTAATGTAATTTAATCTAATTCGCCGCGCAGTGATTATTACCAGATTAACATTTTCCGTTTGCGTATGGCACATTAAAAACTAGCACGATGAATATGCGCAATAAAGTTTGCATGGCGAAATTATTTACTTTAAAGTATTTAAAATCAGGTTATAAAAGTGCGATAAGGGTTATCAGCGACTATCTAGTCAGATAATAGGTTATACGTGCATTCGCCAAGCAACATTCCTCGGTATTGTCTCAACGTTTTGTGTGAAGTGCGACTTTGATAAGCGGGAGGAGAGCGAATTGCACCGTGGAAGTTTTCGTATAAATGCTGCACAAGTTTTTAATTGTGCTTTGTTTCTTATTGAGGCGGGTTCATAAAAGCGTTGGATAATCACAGAGAGGGGGGACAATAGGAAAGTTTCAGTGAAGAGAATTCGTACGGAAGTGGGTTGTTGAAGATGTTGTTGGGATTACGAATAAGTGCACAGCGTTGGTGATATCACATGCATGAGAGTGATAAGACGTCCGAGGAGACGGTCGGAGTCTCCAAAGTTTCTGGCAAAACCACTTGCTCAGAGAATGATGGTATGAATCTTAATTATAATAGTAGTACTGTCATTTTATTTTATGTGATATTTTAACTTCTATTAACTTTTCATATTTAAAATGAATATAACTTAATGGATCTTTCTATTTGCAAAAAAAAATTCTATTGAAATGCACAGAAATGTCCATGCAGAATTGTAATTTAGATAATACAAATACTGTCTAATATTGTTTACGTAGATGTAAACAAGAAGCGTCATTGCGCTGAGCATAACGGGCATAAGTATCCAAATCCCTTTCATAAGAATACGGATGTTTATAGTATTAATATGTATTCCTAAGAATTTAAATCTTACAATATTAATGTACATGTTTATTTGTATAGCTACAATTAGTAAAAGATAATGTTGTCGTGGCCATTAGCAGAGATCCGGAATTCCAAATGAATTCCTTATCTTCCAGACTCTTGCTACTGTGATGCGTAGCCGGACCGGTCATCGTGGTTCAAATCAACGTCGGGCACTTCTCCGCGGACTGATCATCGCGTGGTCACTTCTACGTCGGGCTAACCATCGTGAGGGCACTTCATCGACAGCAATATAAAACAGGAACGCTTGCTTTAATTATTATAAAAAAGTGCAGTATTAATGCAGTATTATTACATTAGCTACCAGATTCTTTTTGAATTTTTGAAATATCTCACATAGTTTTTGAAATATATGTGATTCTATTTACCATATGTATTTTGCAAACGATGAAAACAAGATGTTAATAAAACATTATAAATTACATTTTCATGTCAAATTTGGCATCATTCAATCCACATTCAAAGGAATCACTTTTATACCACTTAGTTTTTATTTAAACCATATTATTTCTATGATAAACAATCAGTAGAGCTGGTAGTAAGTCCACCATCGGCACGGCTTGTCGGTTCGACCCTCGGACGGGCATCAATGCTGGTAGAACAGTCAAGTTTGAGAGCAAGGCGGGTTGTAAAATTTTACCTCCTCTGTTGGATATTTATCTGCCTGCTCTCAAACTTGACGTCCAGCGTCCGTCCGAGGGTCGAACCGACAAACCGTGCCGATGGTGAACTTACTACCTGCTCTACTGATTGCTTATCATCGAAATAATATTGTTTAAATAAAACCTAATTAGTATAAAGTAATTCCATTGAATGTGGATTGAAATTCCGCTTGGATTGATACCAAATTTGACATGAAAATGTAATTTATAATGTGTTATTAACATCTTGTTTTCATCGTTTTCAAAATATATATGGTAAATAGAATTATAGATATTTCAAAAACTATGTGAGATATTTCAAAAATTCACAGAGAATCTGGTAGCTAATGTAATAAGCATTAATACTGCAATTAAAGCAAGCGTTCATGGTTTATAGCTCTGGCGATGATACGCCATTCCGATGAAATTTTACGGCGATGATGATTACCCACGATGGTCTGCCCGCGGAGATGTGCCCGACGTTGATATGAACGACGATGAACGGCCCTAGACCCACTGCGACGTAATGCGCCATTAGAGTTAAGTGATTAGTATGTAGCGTTAGGTTTAGAATTAAAGAATAAAGCCAGTTGTTACATGGATCTCACACTGCCCACTTCGTGATTCATTCCTGCACTCTGCTGTCTTACAAACGGCGTAACAGTTGTCACAGATCGCGTGTGTACGACAAGGTCACTTTTGTGCTCACAGAAAATAGCATCAGCTATTTCTCTGCTACGGACCTAACAAATATTACATATGAAAATAAAACATAATCACGTTTACACAAATAACATTTCTGAAACCGCACTTTAATAACTCTTTAACGATTACTTCATGAACTATTCTACTGGCGCTATTTAGTGTTAGTCAAATAACTCCAAGAGAAATAGCAATATAAAGTGGGGAAGAACTAGAATTGTCGACGACATACTACAAAAGTTTTCTCCATTTTCCTTCATTATACCCAAAGATATCAATTTACCAATAACTGACCACTTCTGAACTTCGTTAAATAGGCTTTATTTATAGTGTAACATTGATACATACGCGTAAAATCTTATAAAACATGAAATTGAATAAACATATCATCCTCCTCATTTTTCATATCGAATGAAATACGTATTCCTCTCAACTGTTAGATGTATCGAAGTATTTTTACGTTTAGTAATACTTCTTACGTTCCGGATAAACTTTTTATGTGAAAACCTCCTTCATGGGAAAGCGATTTTCGTATAGGAAAGTAGAAAACAAAAAAAAGGTATAAAAATCGGACGGAAAGTGGAACAGGATCGCCGTGAATAATTGAAACGCCTCTAGATTTTCGACCTAAAACTCTAGTGCGCCGCTAGCGCAAAGCCCCGACTTCCGGCTGCCGGCTGCGCTGCCGCCGATGACAACTCCTGCTGGCTGTCGTCGCAGCACAGAAGAAGAAAACCTCGCGATTCGCGACAACGACGACGCCCACGCCCGCAAGTCGGCAGCCAGCCGGCGGCATTCCGCTGAAAATGCCGCGCACTTTGAAAGCCACGCTTTATCGCTTTAAATAAGTAAACAGATAAATAAATATCAAATGCACTTTGCATCGCGCCAAGACCATCAGCGTCGTTGCCTTGCATCCACGGAATGCCAATGCGCAAATCGCATTCCGCCTCCATTTCCCGCGGAAATAGAAAACGCGCGGCGACGCGTACGACGACAACGTTCGTTCCCGGCGAATGTTTGCCGAAAAACAGCCGAAAATCTGGGGCGATCGTCTTGCGTTTTGCAGCATCCTTCTTAGCGCGAGCATGCTTTTGTATGCGGGCAACAAAAGCAAACAGCACGCGAGGAAGAATGGTGCAAAAACAATGCATTAGCAGTGCAAACAAATGATGATTACACCGGCGTCTCGTGCGGCAAAGCCAAACAACAACAACAACAACAAGAAGGAGAAAACGGCGAGGCGACGATGGCGAAATCCGGGCAAGCTTTATAAAAAAAAAACACAAAACATGCGCACAACCCCCTCCTTTCCGAACTTTCGACGCCGCGAATCCTTACAGAATTTTAATTCAATCAACCTGCGAGTAGCGTGTAGCGTCGGGGCCAAAACAAACTTTCCTCGTCCGACTTCCGCATTCCGTCCATTTCAATTTTCTATTTGCAATTAATTTAATGCACCTTGAACTCGTTACTATGGGAAAATAGTCTAGTTTTGTATTCAACATGTTTAAGGTAATGTAAAATCAAATACAGTTCAGAAGTAGAATTTAAGAAAATATATATTCACATCCTTTTACAATATGGCAAATCACATAAAACTAGTTAAGGATATTACCACTACAGATTAAATACGAAATGAAACGATTAAATATGTAGGCAAATCCTATTTAATTGTTTAGATTTTGTACAGTTATGTGGCGATTCCAGTCTCACTTTGGTGTGTTTTAGATTAGTTTTTTGCTCTTTTTCACCTACATTTTTATGCTTGTTTCCTACAAAATTCATACATATGTTTCTTTAAATTTTTGCACAAACTAAATCTATACTGCTGGACGTACCAGTAGATAATATTTCGCTTCTACCCAAGCATAACTTGAAAAACTTTAAGAAAAACGTGCCTTATTCATTCTTCCTGACCTATCCTAAGAATCTTTATTGATTCATTGAATTCCCTCTCAATTTCTTGATAATATTAGAATGATTGTTATATTTCTCCAACGATACTAATTATGCCATCTAATGTCAGTTAAATTTCTCAGAGTAAAGTGAGGGTAAAGAGTGGGGGAAGAACCAGCATCGGCGAAAACATACTAAAAACCAGCATGGTGCCAATTTTTCTTCGCTTCTCAGCATTTTCCCTTAGTTATACCTTTAGACCTCAATTATTGACGAAGAATAAGTTGTTTTAAGGACCGCTTGTCCATAATTCAGCTAGATTCTTTCAATTTTACGAAAAATTGCATACATTTTTATGAGTTTTAAAATACTATTGCGGAGAATGCATAACCAACGAAACTCCACTCGAGAAATTCATTTTCCGGAAGCACAATGCAGGAAATTCTTTTTTTACTAGAAAAAGCTTGTTAACGAGCACTGCAGGTTTTGTTCGGTTTATTTCGTTAGGGATTTATTCGACTAATATCACAGCAAAGCTCTATTAGTATCAATCATTAGTCTCTTTGAAAAGTACTGCAGAACAAGGGAAATTCACTGGATAAAAGAAAAATCAAAGGGTGTTTTTCACGAAAAATCTTTTTAAGAAAACCTTTTTAATTTCTCTTTATTGAAAAGCATTTTTCATTTCTCACTTTTCACATCACCAAAAACAAACGTATTCTAGCATCATTAACTATAATTAATTGTTTTTTAAATTGAAAAATAATCTAATATCGCGTAACGACGGTTCTAAATAAACTTGAAACAAAATAGACTGGTTTATATAATACTGATGTGATGTTAATCACTTTACGTAATCATCATTTCGAATAGAATACGAAACATGTCGATATTGTTTACCCTTTCCGGAATCCCTTTTCGGAATTAACTCATCCTTTCGTCCTCTCGTCCTTTCAGGCAAGTGAAACCAAAAACACTCATAAACCGGATGTTCTATAGACGTCGAGGAATGAGGTGTAAACCCGTTCCCTGGTGGAAGCACCGGCGTAACTTGAGGTTGTCGGGTGGGTTTCGGATTGGGTGGGATTGGGTCAAGGATATTGTTTTCATTAATTTGTGCGCCTCATGCTTCTGCTTGCTTTTTGCAGATGAGTCGCGCGTGAGCGCCGCGCCCATCGTGCGAGTATGGCCGGATGGCTGGATCCTGCTCCTGCACATTGCCCTGCCGATTGCGATCACCGGCGCCATCATCGGCCGGCGTGCGATCCTCGCCCGACTCTGGACCCACATCGATAAATCGTTTATTGCCGGTGCGTAGTATGACGTATACGGCACTCGAATCAAATCCTCGTAATATGAGTGGGCATCAAAGACAGGCCAATAAGGGCCACTGTTTGATCGGTGCCAGCGTTGAAACTTTTTTAATTTCGCTTCGCGAATTCGACAAAGTTTCGTTTCTTTTCGGTTTCCTGTTTTGTTTTTGTTAAGAATGATTAAATGTACGCGTATTTGGAGCCAGAATTAAGCAATGTTAAATTCTATTTATTTGTTTAGAACAATGTTTGAGAAAGAAGAAATCATGAAATTCTAGGAAATTATAT
>JAODAC010033122.1:0-14085 GCA_027575185.1 Mimaenictus wilsoni
AAAGCTGGACGTCGTCGTCCATTGAATAACGACAAACAGGGCGAACCCTAGTCGATGGAAGAAGAAGAAGAAGAAGACTCTAATAATAACAATAATCATAATAACAATATATCTTAACAAATTTGGGGAACCTGGAAATTTCAAGTGAACCCCACTATTTCAAATCCAACACCTCTTCCCTTAAATAACTAAAAATCTACTAAATAACTAAAAAGTCAACGTAGCACCATGAAACTCAATTGATCCACACCATGCTCTAGCCCAACATCTCGTAGTGCGATGATTGCGTAAGAATAAAAGCTGCGTGGTTTATGCGTACGACATAAGCAAGCCCTTTTCAGCAAAAGGTCTCTGCAATAGGTGACTGCGTTAGCACGCTCTGTAGGCGCGGATCAATAGGTCTAGCCGTTTTGCCAAAACCGAACAGCTCTTTTAAAACCGATCCCGAAGACAACAAATGCGCCCCAGTCGTTGGGCATGTGTCTCATGGATGTCATTCGCGATCGTGTGTTGGTAGGTGGGTGATGCGAGGGTCGTTGCAGGATGAGCATGTGTGTCCCGAACCAATTCGCTTTTGCCTTTTATCTCCACGCATTGCCTGCGTCGCCCATCTTCCGCCGACAAAACTCGTTTATATCTTGTTCCAATTTTTTGCTTCTCCTTCGTGCGCTTGGTTGCCCGCATTGCCTTTCATCACTGCGCTTTGTGCGATATTATAAGCCTTGACCCGACCATAAAACATACTTCTAATCAATTTTTCGTAATAAGGAGTTTTGTGGTTTTTCGTAATTGGGAATACATTGTATTTTTTTTAGTTTGGTTGCAGTTATTTATTGGATGGAGAGGATTTTCAAACGGCTTTTGTTGATAATGACAATGAGAAAGGAATTCAATTTTCATTATCTATTATGTACAATGAGGGATTATCTTCAGAAGAATTCGTTTTGAGAAGCAATTCTGTGAAAATATGCACTGAGAAAATGTATTCACTCGCACTATGGCTGAAACAAGCAGGAAATGGGTAATACATGCTTCAGAGGAATCAGTTCGCTGAATCGGATTGTTGTTTATATAAATTGCTTTCTTACTTCATTTCGATGCAAAAGAAATATGTACTCTATACTTGTTTTGAACCTAAAGTGTATCATGCAACATTTTTCTGTCGTTAACTGCAATAAACTTGCTGCAATTACAATGGACTTGCAGAAAATCCGTTACTAAAAGATTTTTTAAACGTCTTTGTTGACACGCAATATGAAGTTCAATTGTTATTATCAATTATGTACAAAGAAGGCTTCTCTTCCTACATTCTTATATTATCTCAAGCAATTCTATGAAAATATGTTCGGAAAAAAAGTTTAGACACTCATTGTTGCGAACAGCCTGCCTGCTGACAACATCAACCTTTGCCGAAAACGCCAAAGGTCTTTTATTTTAGCAGGACCCGAACTACCCGTTCGTTGACAGTGATGATTGCGGTGCGGAGAGAAGTAGACACGTCGATGTATGGCTTGTGACTAACTTTATTTTCACAAATTTACAATTACAACGTTTTTCCCCACAATCTTTAACTTCACGAACCTGGACCAATTCGAGCACACTCCGCCTACTACTCTCTCTCTCTCTCAAGACCTACAAGGTGTACCACTAAACACTACCCTTAGGCACAGTTTTGCTCAAACATCTGCGACGCACATTTCGTCACTCACAAGTCTAGTCGCCCGATCTGCGGGAAGCCATTAAAGATCAGATGGTACCAGCGGACGTGCCTAAACAATTCACCATCGGATCGGCTACGCTTTCCAAAACCACTCAAACGATCAAAATGTGCACATCGTAAAATATCTTTCAATTGCAGTCTTGACCTTCATAGAAGCTTGGAAAATATTCAACGACCGTGCACAACGGTTCCCAGCACTCAATCAATGTCTGAAGCAAGTGGGAAAAGAGTAACACATACTTCATAGGAATCAGTCCTCCGGTCAGAAAGTTGTTAATAAATTGCTTTTTAATTTCATTTCGGCCGTGAAATGTATTTTACAACGTTCTCCTAAAGAGGACTGGACGACATTTCTTTAAATGTCTTCATCAATATTTTCTGAAAAGCACTTTCTTTTTTCTTTCGGTCAGTGAAATGCCTAAGCTAGCAGAAAAAGTACAACTGTTGAGATAAGTTGTGTCGAGTATATTTGATAAGTTGTCATTTGTTGATATATAGAGGTGTTCCTAGTTATCCAAGCACAGAGAAGTTGGGGTAAGTCGTACTTAATTTATTTCGGGTAACCTCAAGAAAGTAACGTAAAAGTTCCTCTTAAGTCAGGTCCCGCGCATCGTTGGTAATTAAATTTGTGTAAAGAAAGCATCAAATATTTAAGAGGAAACAGTTGTCTGGGTCAACTTGTTGTTTATTTATTGCTTTTTGTTATATTTTCAGAGTGCCGGTTCCGTCCCTGAAATTTATTATGCAACAGTTTCCAGGAAGGAACGCGTGCAAATTCAATAAACTTGCAGAAAATCTGTTACATGGCCAAATATTAATTATTTTAAATGTTTTGTTGTTATAGGCAACAATTTTGCGGCACTCTCGAATATTTCCAGCAGAAACGCCTGTTTTTATAACGCCATTTCGCAGTAAAATAAATATTCATTTTCAAGAGTAGCGTGAAACCTGAATTGTTATAAAATTCACTGAAACAAAAGTCAACCTGTTAACAAATACATTAAAAAGCACATATTCAATGTCTATTTTGAAGTGTTTGTCCATTGGAGAACCTAACCTAAACAAACTTAGGCTAACCTATTTTTACATAACTTAACCTAACTTTCCTAACTTATTCTAACTTTTGTAACTTTAATTAACAGAATATGAAATTCTACCTAAATTGTATTCACATACTTATATTTTTTGGTTAAGGAATATTGAAATGTATAAATTTAGGAACTTTGATGATTTACATAAATTCGCATAACAAGAAGGAATATAAAATACATATTCAGGCTTACTTTGAAGACAAATTACACAAAACTTGGCATAATTTGTTCAAAATATATACGCGTCGCTTTAACGTCATTCCAACATAACCATTGCGCAGAACGGTAGCCCGAGAGCAACAAAATGCTTCAAACTTTCTTTATACGCGCATAAAATATGAAATAGAATATACATTGTACTCACAACTGCGATCCCCGCCGACTGTTGCGTCGCTCCTTGTTCTCGGGAATGATTAATGCCGGGCCAGCGTCGGGACTCGGCGGACTCGGTGGATCAACGGCGCGAAACGACGCTCGTCGCCCACCGCCGCCGCCACCCACACCTCCGCCGACGACGCTCGGCGTCGCCACCGTGCTAAGGCCGGGCACGGTGAAGACATCGTAGGCGGACGCGCGGCGCGGCATCGGCGCCGGCAGGCCGAGACCGAGCTCGTTGGCGGGCGCACTACCGCCGCCGACCGCCGTCTTATTCACCTCCTCGTCGTAGCTGTGCTGGCGGCCGATGCGGCTGCCACGTCGCGAACGTGCCGGCGTCACAGGTTCACGTGGGGGCGGTGGTTCACGCGGCGGGCTATTCTGACGACTGGCACCACCGCTGCGACCGCCACGCTTCGCCCACTCCGACTCCGAGGGTTTCTGACCTTTCAGCTAATCACCAGGGTGGTACATGCAACAAGAGAACCAGCGGGAACCGGAGGCAAACCAGAAGAGTTAATTAATTGATCGCCGTTGGTGTTCGTGTGGATTGTAAAGGATAAAATAGTATAGTAGTAGCGGGAGAATCTATGAGGAGGGGTGATTTGTACCTTTTCAAGTTCCTTGAGTGATGCGGGTGATACATCAGAGTGGCGGCGCAGTTCCGGACTACGTGGCGGCGCTAATCCACTTCCGACACCCGGCGTTAATCCGCCCGACGAACCTAAACGAATGTCCGAGTGGCGTCGTTGGATTTCTTGCGTTGGTATCTCCAGCAGGCTTTCGGAAGAATCTTGTTGGAGTGCAGCTCTTGATTGGATTTTTCTAATAATTTACAACAAAAAAAAACAAATCAATTTACTACGTGCTTCCTTAGAATACTTCTTTACTAATTACAGTTTATGACTGTATAATTTCCTTTAGAAAAATATAATTATGGTAGGTTATGGAATCGGATAGTTTCTATAAAATTATGAATATATAAATATATGAAGACAGTTACGTGTCGCGTTGTACGGTCGGACAACTACGTGCATTAATGCAGACTCGCGCGTGAGTTTGCATCGCGCTGTGATTCGGCCCCTTGTCTCAAACGCTAGGGTTGTTTTGGGTCTATATGCAAAAAATGTCAAAAATAACAACTGCGCTTCCCTATTTCTTCGTATAATAAAATACTTTCATCATTGGGGAAATTACAGGCCATCAACGATTGCGACATTTTAAAAGTAAGTGCCTATAACATGGCGAGTCGGCAAAAGAAATGACAATAATCTCACACCCAGTTGTTCAGCCGGATACAGTGATATGTAACCGCTGCCTTAAATGTTTTTCTTGTATTATGAATTGTTATATATTTCTTAATATCAAATTATAACAAATATCCGACAATCTCATTCTAAATGTTAAGAAAAGGTTGAAAGACATTGCTATAAACCTAAGGTTAATGATCTGACGCATCAGCAAATATTTAAAATATTTTAGAAAGCATGTACTTTTAGTTAAAAATCCTCCGATCAGATATTCTAAATAGTTTCCCTTATATATCACAAAAACTTTCGTTTTCCTGCTAGACATATCTTCCTCAAGTGAGTAGTGTCTATTTTAATATAAAAACCTTCATTCAATAGAGAATAAAGTTATTCCGTATATTCTAGTAATGAAATATAAGTGTATAGAATTTAAGAATTAAATTTTTAAGAAATTTAATCAACCTTCAACTTAACTGTTCTATATTTACATAGAAAACGAGAAGAACTTGAATCTGAGATTGAGATAAAATTGAATGACTTAATTTACGTAAAAAAGACCCGTTCGTTAGTTAAGCACGCGCTCTTTCAACGATGGTTAGGGGGCGGCATGAGGCATGCGGATTTACCTTCGGCAAACACTGCACGTCCATCGCGTCGAAGTGTCGTCCTCCGTATTCATGCTGTACGAGGCGCAGTCGTCGCACACCTTGTTGGCGCATTCCGCGCACGTGCGGCTAAAATCGTCCGGCTTGATCGCCTTCAGGCACACGCGACACCCGCCCGGCCGTTTCCCCGACTCTGTCTTCGGCTGGATGGGCAGCGAGTTCGGGGGCGGGGGTTTCTCCTCGGCGGGCGGTGGTGCGCTCTCCACGTCAGGAACGATCGACGGCCGCGGCGACATTTTGTTCACTACGTTGGCGTTGACGACACAGGGACATAGATAGAGAGAGTCAGTCAGTCAGAGAGAGAGAGAGAGAGAGAGAGAGAGAGAAGAAAAAAGAACAGACACAATATTGACAATCGGATGTACAAACCAATCGCACACACAATCATCTCGACACGCCGACTTAGATATAGAAATCTCACGCGGCTTGCCGTGGCTGAAGGTGGGTGGTTGGGGATGGAAAACGTGACGCAAACTGGGATTTGAATCTCCCGAACTCACCTTTGTCTTGCGCAGTCAATAAAGACGACGATAACGTCTGCTTCAGCTTGCCGAACGTCGTACCACCTTCCGACGCCGCCTCCGTTGCGCTGCCTGGTCCTGTCGTTTCCACCATCTGCAAAATTGCGGAGAATAGCTGAGAATAGCGTGGTCGGTGGTATACATAACCGTACTTCAGACACGCGACGACACCGACAAATGGTGCAGATTGCGAACTGCATCCGCATTTTCCGTGTATATTTACTGCGTAATTAGCAGTTTATTAAGTTTTATTGCCTTTTAAGAGCCGTAAATGTCGGGTGATTATCATCAAATGCAAATTTATTGCTTTTATGTTAATTTAGAGCATTCCTGACTTGCCAAAATATGCCAACGGCATATTTTAACATATTTTTAACTTTGAAATGCAACGCTACGTTGAAATGAGACAAAGTAGATCGATTTTTATAATATTCTGAATTTCTCTTAAGGTGGGATGATTATACACTGTCACCAAAACTTTCATGTAGATTGAATTGTTATAAACAGCCGAGGAAAACTAGAAATAACTGCTTTAAGTTGTATAGTGTTATAAATGCGGAATCGAACAAAGAGAGGCTCCGAAGTCGAACCCTCAGCCTCACATGAAAATTGATATATCTAACAAATCGGGACTCAATTTTCAAGGGTCGATAAACACATTATTCCGGGAATGGAGAAAACCAAATTGAAAATCTTCTCAGTAAATTGTTCTGAGAGAATTGATTTTCATAATATTCTTCCTTAATGTTTTGCATATACCTAAACCAGTTTTTCCCAACTAGGTAAAGGGTGGGGGAGTTGTCCAATGGAATTTGACTCTCTGCCCGAACGAAGGGGCCTCTCTTGTGGGGTCAACTGAAGGGACCATGTGAATTTTTGAAAGGATAAGGCATGGAACAAAAAGTATTGGAAAAAACAGTCCTAAATTAAATTTCGAAAAACATTGTCCACTGCAATGAAGGTAGATTTGATGGGTTTAATTGGCTCCTATTAAAAATTTGGGATAAATAAATATCTAAATGTGAATCCATCTATTAAACATTTAATTAACTCTGTAATGCTTCGAAATGCTAAAGTATTTCAAACAAATTCAACTAATGCAATTATTTAGTTTTTAATTGGAATACTTTATGGCTTTTTCGTTACACGCTAGCATTATCAGTATGTTACTGAATTGTTGAAATATCCCGTTTAATTATCAGTTTAATTAACTGTAGTTAGCTTTTAACAACATAATTTTGTGATTCACAGACATATGCTTCACTACCTTTATTTTAACGTTAAAATTTTAACTCATAACGCCTCTCCTCAACATTTACATAATATATGATGTTTTGTAATGATGCAGCTACCAAATAATGACAAATACTCTATATGTTTGTTTGTGTAACATATACTTACTAAGTTTTAACTAGCTTTTAATTATATATTAATTTTATTTATTATTTAATGTATTCGGTCCGCAGACCTGGCCATCGACCTTCACTGGTCCTTCAGCCTGGATACATACATATGATTTTATTGTGTTTTGTACATATTACATGTTATTGTGTTTTTTGATATTGGTTTTTGTGACGTTGTTGTTATTGTTGTGTTGTTGATGTGGTGTCTTCTTATTGGGTGAGAGTGAAGTGAATTTTTATGTTGTCGGTGGATTCTTCTTGTGTGTTGTGGGTTGCGCATTGCGATTGCTGCGACTTTATCGGCGTGGATTTTTATTGATGTGAATTTTTAATGTGAATAAATTGAATGAGTGATTTTGAGTATGAATTTATAATAATAATAAATTCACACTAGTGGGGTGCCCACCCCGGGGACTCGAACCCCGTCCTCCTACGTGGTAAGCAGATGCTTTACCAGTAGACTGCCCAGGTGGGCTATTAATTTTATTATATATTAGCTTTTAAGCATATTCAATTATCTATTTATTTTAAAGAATAGTAAATATAATTTAAAAATGTATCAAGCTAACAATTAATTTAGTTTTTGTCCGCTTTTTGCCCTACAGTAAAATGTTCAATCAAAATTTAATAAAAAAAATTAATCCACGGGCAATAAAACATAAATTTTAACTTTTTTTTGCTTTGTTGTACCCGTTCGAAAAGTCTATGTTTTTTTTAAATTTCATACATTTAATGCGTAATTACAAAGCGATTAATTTTCATTTGATTTTAATCCTGACAAAACTTCACCGAAAGCTGATGTAAATCAAAATTTATTACTTTCAGATAAGGGGTGGCAAAAATGATTACATGATGTGTTTGCGTTCAAGCGTGAACCATCGTTTTTCCACCAAGGAAAGAAAACAGTAAGGAAGTCGAAGCAAAAAAAAAACTGGAGGAAAACCGCAAAGATTGATTGAAATATCGCCCGAAAGACACTCAACAAAGGTTTTTCACAATTTCCGGCCGTGTATTCCGGTCGCTTAAGCGTTGTCTGTTTAACCGCTAGCAAATTACCGAAATATTGGCTTGGAAATAGCCGTTACTCGTAGTATGTACTCGTTTAATGGAAATATTGAAATCAATTTGGGAAAATGAAATTGTTATATCCACGGCAACGATATTTATTGGAGTATTCTGCTGTAGTAAAGTCAGTATTTAGTGTCATATTTATGGACTATAAGGGCTATCAATTACAGTTTTTCTAACACGTAAATTGGGGTTTTTCAATACGTAAAACATATTACATAAAACGCAGTAAAGACAGAAATTATAGCTTCGATAGGAAATAATGTCAGTCGCTATAACTTATAAAAATATATCAATAACCTCCGAAAACCCGTAAAAAGTGCATTAAAAAAAAAGTAAACTTTTGTGTTTTTACTTATTGATCGGCGCTATTCAATTAGATATTAAGTCTGTAGGCTAAACTACAGGCTAGAAAACAACATAACAACAGGAGTGGTATAATGATTGAAGTAAATACCTCTAGCAGCGTTAACCACAACGCCTTGGGTAAAGGACATTTCTAGATTAAATTAGAATAAATTACTTTGGTACAGTTTGATTTTAAATGAAAGAATAAAATGGAGGTAATGGTATTAACTATAGTATCATCAAATATTAGTAAAGGTAATTAAGAATAGGTCATAAATAGAATATAATGCCGAGTTCTCAGGCACAACAAAACTAAAATTCAAATGAGGACGGTCGTAAAACAATCGGGGTTTACCTTACTTGGCATGTTTACATCTCGAAATCGTTAAATAGCTGGCGCATTAACAAAGCAGGTGCGTTTTTGGGCAATCTTGCATTAGTTATTTAAAAAATTAAGAAAAATACGTTGAATAGTTGAATTAAATAATTGAATAGTTTCAGAAATTGATTGAAGTAAATAGTTGTAATAGCCTCATACACAAACAACTTGGGTAAAGGACATTTCTAGATTAAGTTAGAATAAATTACTTTGGTACTGTTTGATTTTAAATGTAAGAAGAAAATTAACTTTAGTATCATCAAATATTAGTAAAGGTAAATAAGAATAGATCATAAATGGAATATAAATAGATTCAGCTGCCGAGCTACCTGCCAAGTCCTTAAGCAGAGCAAAATTGAAACTCAAGTGAGGACGGTCGTAAAACAATCGGGGCTAACCTTACTTGGCATGTTTACGACTCGAAATCGTTAAATAGCTGGCGCATAACAAAGCAGGTGTGTTTTCGGGCAATTTTGCATTACATATTTAAAAAATTAGTTAAAATAGGTTGAATAGTGTAATTAAATATTTGAATAGTTTCAGTAAAAAAGTATAAACTTAGAATTGTATTTTTTGTTGAGCTAAGATCACTGTTGCGAACGGCGTGGCAATTTTGGGCCTTTTTTATGTATGTCGCCAAGCTGTTTAGTCTAGACTTAAGTTTATATGTTATTTCGGTAAAGTGGAGGAATTCGTCACACTTCAATAATCTCTGGGCCATTAAGAATGAAATATACGAATACGATAAACCCAAGATGCCCAGAGCTTGAAGTGGTTGACGCGACGGGCTGACGCTTTGCATACGACTGATTTTTATCACCCTTTCCGAGTGGTCCATGTGCGAGTGTACCAAATGCTTGTCGAATATATCGGCTTGCCTAGATACATCTAGAGATCGGACACACCCGCGGAGATAGAGAGAGAGTCACCGTAAGACAGGGTGTGTCTGCATGCATAGCAATGCACTGGTGAAGGCGGGATCAGCCTCACCACCAAGATATAAGAGTATTGCAAAGGAAGTGGTGGTACCACAAGGAGGGTTGTGTGTGGGCGGTACGCACCAGCTTCTAGGTTTAGATTTTTACTTAACAAAATCAGTTGCTATCCGAACGCCGAATGAGTCTCTTCTCATCTTATCCTTCCCAAACACGCAACACAGGCAGCTGGTAGCTGTCGGCCTGATTTCTTCTGATTCTGGACGTTTAAGGACTGTATGTGGGCCCAGTGCGTTCACCGCGCTATCACCAAGGGTCGCCACTCAGTGCACATCCCCTTTCTCTTCCGTCGCAAATACACCAATGATCGGAACCCGGTGCGTTCGTCGTGGCATCCACCAGGGCCGCCGACGCTGGTTCGCGACAATCACGGTGGTATTGAAGAACGCTTAACAATGTCGATTTAATGCAGAAATTGCCAGCCGAATATTTCATCATCATAATCTTCCAGGTTCTATAGTGTTTTACGCCTTCTGGTTCCCTCCTTCCAGATTTCACGGTTAGTACAGTCCTCCTCAGTAAGTTGTCGTTCGGACATATACTTCTGTATTCCTTGTAGCCATCAACGTTTCGGCCTACCTCTTTTTCTGTTTTCTCCTGGTGCCCAGTTCTTTATTTGCTTTGGGAGCCTTTCTTCGCCGATCCTCTTTACGTGCCCGTACCCAGCTGCCTTCTAGCTGCCTTCTTTCGACCTCGATGACTATGTCGGTGTTCACTCCCATCATTTCTCTTATTGTTTTGTTTGGTACTCGTTCACATCTCAATTTGCGCGCTGATCTTCTCCAGAAGTCCAGTTCGAACGTCCTAAGTTTGTCTTCGGATTTTTTGGTGATTTGCCAAGCTTCACTTCCTTATAGGACAAAGCTCTATAATATGGTGTTAAAGAGACGCTGCTTCTTACGTTTGCTTCTATGCTGCGATCAAAGGACAGAATTTAGGCAACCTTCTTTCTTTTTTGGGACCTTCTTTCCCTTAACGATCCTGTTTTCGATTTCAGGTTGGGTTCGTCCGCTCTTCATAATACTTACACCAAGTATGTGTACTCTTCGCATGTGTCGATATTAATATCATTCTCTATTTCTAGTCGTGGTGTATTGTCTTTGGCCCAAATATAGATACTTAGTCTTCCGGTAATTAACTGTTAAGCCCCAATTTTTATATTCTTTAAACAGTTTCCTTCCTATGATTTCTAAGTCCTCCTGTTCTTGTGCAGTAGAATATTTAAAAATGAAAAAAAATAGTACTTCATTAAAAATATAAAATATAAGATTCGTCTTGAAAGTAGCAACAACTGGAATTCTTCAGCTACATAACTTATAAACATATTTATATCGCAATATACTTTTATATCGGGTAAATGCATGTTTACATATTTTCAATAGTATTCCATGAGCTAGCTTTAATCGTTAAACACCAATCAATTAGTCTTTTAATTTGTTAGAAAACTATGTTTATTCCAAGGGTGGAATCATAAGCCTTTCAAAAGTTTGCCTTTTCCAATATATTGAATATTGTGCTAAAAGTATTCATTTCGTTGGGTGTAAATTTGATGCAAAGAAATCATATGTATTCAAATTGCGTTAGGATAACCTACATCAATTTACATTTCATTACAATTCTAATCGAATATCGAGAAAAACAACGAAATAATAACGAAACATTGTAAAGAAACGCTAGAAAACAACATGGTGGCGACAACATATAACCTCAAAAATGATAATTACAATACCGAGCACGTCTCGATCAGATACGTATGTAAAACAGAGACCGAACACGCGACGAATGCAACAAAACAAAATAAAACACTGCCAGTGGGTGGTCACGTCTCTACCACCACCACCGAATAAATTAATGCCAAATTCCTGCATATTATTACGGGCATAACCTAACATTACCTACACCGCATAGAATTTAATTAACGCTGCCAATCCTCAAACGAGAATTCGCAGTCGACGCCGACGACGGAACCACCTGTAACCGCTGACGTCAAGCCACGTAGACGACATAAAAATAAATAACTAAAGCACGAATGGTGGCGGTGGCGCATTCGATGTTTGCTTTTTCTCGCCGATGCTTCGCCGATATCACTCACTAGGCGGGAGAATTTTCTGGGTTATGTGTTTTTACGGAGGGATTAGGGGATTGGGGCGTGTGTAGGCGTCTTTGGAAGGTTATGTCTGCATTTACGCACGAGCTTACAGCTTACCTTCTTCATGAAATGCATTACGTGCGAAGGCAACATTTTCGACTCGCCGCCCCTTTTTCAGGGGGCCTTCCAAATGGGGTGGGGTTGGCGGACCGGGGTTTGGAGGCGGTGGTTGGGTTTTAGCGCGTTACGACTTTCCACTGCTCGCCGCTAAACCCAAATTAGGCCCCGCCGCTGCTTCAATTTTTTATCAGTTAGCGATACCGACGTGAGCCGGTCGTACATTTCAATTTGCTTAAGCGAGTTGCGTTGCTGATTGAGTTCGCTGCGAGTGGATGTATGAGGCTGCAACAGAAAGGTGTAGATAATTAATCACGTCATTGTGCAACAACCCAATGTAGCGAATGGACGCAAAGGTTATGCTTGGGTTAACTTAATTTGTATAACGTTAAATTCGATTTTGATGTTTACAATGCGAAATTTCAAGTCAAAACTTTTAACTTTTCTTCTTCAAGTTTCTAAGGCTTTCTTAGGTTTTGCACCTTGCACCTTGAGGAATAACTTCAATGTGTGCTGAGAATATTAAGTGTAGAAACTTTTGCAATACGTTTTTTTTTTCTTAACTTTAGGATATCTTGAGGTTGAAGTAAATATGTCACAAGTTACTTTTTCGACTGCAGACAATACTAGCTTTTGTCATTTTGAATGACTGCAATACCCAATCATTAATGCGCAATTAAATATATTAATTACCAATTGCATTAATTGAAAGAGAGAATGATAATGCTCCTGAACGGATTTAAAACGGTAACCTCCGTATGTCCAGCACGAAGGCAAACAATCTCATGGGAAAAATTCAGAAACTAATTGAACCAACTTCAAAGCAATCATATGAGTAATTTTAGGGTATGTTAGTAATTGAATTTTTTGTTACGTACATTTTCATTTTCAAAATCTGGCGGCACACCAAGAAAAAGAAAGTTGAAAAAATGATCCAACGCGAAGACAACACCGTGGGACAAGTTTTAACCTAGTAAAACGAGGATACCTCTTGACACTTCCAGTTAACCCAACTAGAAACGGGGGGGGGTTCCCCCTTGGAACATATTTGACCCAAGGCAAAACCCTCTATCCCCTTGTCTCTCCCACTGATCCTTGGACCTTGCCTTCAATGACGTTGCCATCGTTTTTAGAAAATGAGCTATCCGTACAATAAAATAAAATAAGTTAGTGTAAACTTTATCAGTGAAAGCAATAGTTTAAACCAAGTGAAATGGATTAAGTACTTTATATTCATTTTAACTTTAAAGAGACGCAAATATTAATGAACTAAATCAGAATATTTGAACCAAATAAGTTCAACATGAAGAACATTATCCGTTTGAATTCAAATCCACTTCCAAACATCCATCTTAAATACTCTATGGCATGTCTATATAGCTTTTCTGAGTTTTTAAGGAAATTTATTTATTTGAAAGATTGAAAGAGTCTTTTGTCACTTGTTGATAGAACATGTTGAACAAATCTTTTGATGAGTAAAAACACTTTTTTCACGGTTCTACAAATGAAATTTATTTTTGTACAATGTACATTTCGGCTTTCGCCACCATCAGGTACTGAAGCAAGAAAATTACAAAAAGCAGCTTAAATACTAAGAGGTACAATATTTTTGGTGAGTGGGGTGTTTATTGCAATGTCCGTGGGGTCGTTTAGCAAAGTATTGGAATGTGTACTTATGGCCTGTTGGACGTAAATTACCTCAAGAATTATCACGTTTTTGGTACCAGGTTCTGATTTCTACTGGGAGACGTGTGTTTACACTTTAGACTGTTATTTAACAGTCTAAACTGAAATTTAATTTACATTGAAAAGTTTATCAAATGTAAACAACACGATTTTTGAAAGTTCCCTAATGAGTTTTCCAGTATATTAAGTGAATTTCGGATTAAAATGCAATTCTTTATTAAGCCTACGGTTTAATTGAGTTTGCAAGTATAATTAATGCGATTTAAATTGTAAACAAGTTGTTTTGCTAAATCGACTATCAGTTAAATCGTTTTTAATTAAGTGGAAGCACATTTTTGGTGGGTATTGATTTAATTAAATATTCAAATATAAAATAAT
>JAODAC010033133.1:0-10850 GCA_027575185.1 Mimaenictus wilsoni
GGCGTGATGAATGGGCTGTTGATTATGTGCGTCTATTGACTATGGGATTACTAAATTGATCATATCTCAACAGCCGTCATCAGCGAGTCCGCTGTCACTGGAAGTCCACCGCGGAGACCGTCATCTACAGTCTTCACCTGCAAGTCCATCTTCAGCAGCGAAACCGTCATTCAACCACCATTTGCCCCGACGAAGTTATCTTTTCTATTGTGACACAAACAACCTCAGTGTTGATTATGTTACTTAGACCATTGCGTACTGATCAATGCACACACTTAATTAAATTTCAGGTAAATTGGAAATCGATATTTTCAATTTTCCGATGTATCAATGTCGAAATATCGTCTTGAAATTATTTATACTATCAATATCGATCAAATTGAAATTCAACATTAACGCCATCTAAAAGTGGTTTTCTGAACTATTACAGTTCCCATCCATTTTGCAGAGGTTACTAATGTACAGTGGTGACGCTAGATTTCACTATTCGTGAACTCATGCGTTTTTTAATTAGGTGCATGAAAAATACAATAATATCAGTATTGACAAATATCAAGTTTATTAAATATTACATATTTAATAAATAGAATTACGTTAAATCTATATTTAAAGTATAAATCAAATTATCGATAAACATCGATATTTCGAGGTCGATATATCGATATTTATCAATATCGACATTTTTTGATATGTCTAGGTTGAGGTTGCTGAGCATACGCGACTTAAGCTTGCGTCACCAATACCAACACCAATATAAGTACATAGAAATATCCCTAAAAGCGAACATTAAAAAGTTGATTCTATTGATATCAATTTTCATAAAAACGATATATACCTAAATCGCGATAATATGATCACATCAAACTTAAAATTGAATGATAAATACTCCATAAAAGTATCTAACTATCCTTTTCTCTGATAGTTGAAGATAAGTAAGTTCTTTGAGCTTTGACAACCTTTCCCATCTTTGCAACGAAAGTAAACCAAGCTGTTGCTTTTGTTATGAATAGCATGGAAGACGATCAATCAATCACACGCTGCGAGCATACGATTCACACCAACTTCAATCATCTTGGAAAATACGAGGGATGCGATACTGACGAGCGTCAGATCGTTGCCAGCACAAACTCAAGCGGCAGAATTCACGCCGCGTCTGCTTGGCTTCTTTCTCACGTCGAATTAACTTGTTGAATATATAATGAATGAATATTTCAAACGATAAATAGATGCATGATGTGGTGTGGTTCGGCGATGGATGACTTAAGTTGCCCCGTCTTCCCGATATCATCCGCGCAAGTTCGAGGGAAAAAAATGCTCAAATCAATAAGGGCCTCGATCATCAGTAGAATACTTGATTGCGCCGACGAGCAATTCTCTTGAATTCCCTTTCCAAGCGTACAAAAAATATATATTAATATAGTTTGGACTAATTTCGAGTCTGATAAACTTGAAAACTTTGCAGCTCTATATTGCATATTACTTTTTAAAATTATTAATGAACTTTGATGCTAAATAATTAATCGCGCCCTTTGAGGGCTGGAAAAAGTTGGCCAGCTATTAATCAATGTCGGCTCGATACGCTATGCTTGGAGAGGTTAAAATGTTGCCGGGAAAGGATAATTAAATTTCACGTCTGCCTGCGCGCGGCATGGCGTGCGTCCAGGCGTCTTCGTTCCTTACAAGGGTACAGATTGTAAAAGAAAGTGGTAAAATTTCGTTGCAACTGATAATGCCCTGATAAAATGTCATTACCTCTGTGAATATTTAAACTTGCATTTATTTTATTCCATAGAAATCAGTTTTATGTATTTCAGGGGAAAATAATCAACATTTGCGGGAGATTGAGGGATTTTCGACTTATAATTTTGAATTTGGCGCCTTGTGCGACAGGTTTAATAAGCGATGTGGCAACAGGGCACAGTGGGACAATTTTAAGAAAAGGCGTCGTAAATTCACGTTGCGCCGAGTGAGCGTGAGAAAATACTCATTTCGAAACTCATTATGGGTAATTTTACCATATTTGGAATAATACCATCAGAATTGACGATACACCATTAGATAGACTAACTCTTCTGCACCAATAATCAGTAGATGGATTATAAAATTTTCTTTTTAGCACAGAGTTATTAAAGGTGGATTTTACCCTTCTTTAACGGGATTAAGGAGAGAAATGTATTCAATAAGTCATATATCTGCATATTCTCTGTTTCATAATCTATTAAATTGATTATAGATTATTACAATCTAGCTTGAGTGCGACTCTTTTTTCGGAGTGCATATAAAAGAGTGCAGTGGACCGCAAGTAAATTTTCTATAAATGTGTTGCGACTCTACGTAATCTCGTCCGGCGCACCAGCACTCTTACATATACACCCCGAAAAGAGAGTCACACACAATCAGGATAGTAATAACCTAGGCACTGTGTAATTTATTTTGAAATAGAGAATATGCTGAAATGTGAAGCACTGAATACATTTATAATGTATACAATAATGTAATAATGTAATAATGTAACAATAATCATAACGTTAGAAAAGGATAAATTCTACCTCTGATAACTCTATGTAAAAATTGAAAATCTTAAATTCTAACTACTGATTCCTGGCAGAGAAAATATAAGCTATCTAATGATGTCTCAATCATACCGGTGGTATTATGCTAAACATGATAAAAATCATCGTAAAGAAAGGCGAAATGCGTACTTTTTGCGTCAACTTGCCGCTGCGTCGATTTATGACTCCTCTTTCTTAATATCTTCCCAATGCGTTACACTGATGAACTTGGCGTTGAATACGCATCGATATACCGAAAATGCACTTGCCTTCACCTGCTTTAAAAATCTTAAAAGGGCCAACATTTTCGTTAGAGTACAATTATTTGGTTATTTATGAAGGGCATGAGGACATAACATGTTTATACCTGAAACGAACGAAGAAGAATTTGCAGCGTGAGACAGCAACGGGGTAAGCGCATAAATAAATAGAAAGTCAACGTACATTAAGACATTGTTAATATGAGCTGCCGTAGATAAAGCAGGTACCTTAGTAATTAATACTTGAGTTGAAATTTCGAAATTTAAGATTATAACGTGTACCACCGCCGGAATGCCATGCGAAACGCCGTAGATATAATAGAATAATTTATAAGAATAGAGCTACTCGGAAACTATCAAGAGGTTTAATTGTAAAAGTTGTGATATTTTCACCCGATGACGATTTATTAGGTATTTATGAGAGTTATGCTGTCCCTCCAATGTCTACGCCTGAAACAGAGCGGCCAAGACTTTTCAGCGCATAACATCGGCAGGCTGCCTTAACTTCCATTGCGTAGACGCATAGACAATTATGACAAGCGCAATGATAGATGAAACAATTCACAAATAAACGAATGAATCGGCTATTTATACAAATCAGAACAGGGTAAAGGAGGTAGCTGGAAAATGAAGGAATTATTGATGATATTTCTTTGGTATTTCCCTGTAACCTGGAATTCGTGATGCATGTATAAATAGAAACGCAATGGCGAAAGTTTCTTTGTTGGTTTTCTTGTTTTCCCGCCGAAGGAATGAATGAATTTATGATTATAAGTTGCGAAAGTATCAGCAAATCTCCTACGAATGTTATCTATCGACGCCCTACGCGTCCGTAGCTTGAAAGTTCTTCTCCACATCGTTTCGTTTCAGGTATAAACATGATGTCCGTCATTTCTCTGATAAACTTTGGGTTCGACGAAAAAGTTAAGTGTCCTTATTATATTTATTGAATGCTTTGTCCTCTTTATTCATTCGGCAGAATGCGCACTGCCGCGTCTGACGTATAATTTTGATAAGAGCAACATCGCGGCACATTGGTAAATAAAAAGGCAATGTACATCAATGCGTTGGTAATATGAGCTGCTGCGATCAAAGTACGTGTTACCATGTTTGGTAATTAATACATGAGTCGAAATTTATGATAATTAAACCAATAAATATAACGAAAATCATAAATGGCATTGTTCGATTTCGGCAAAACGTACACCACCGCGACAGCAAGCGCGTCGTTCAAATTCTATGCAAGTGTATATTCCGTGTATATTATAAAGATAGCATACACGAGTCACACTCGTCATTTGCATGTTGAGCTCAAACATTTTCCATAACAAAACAGATCGAAATACACATTGCTGGAAACAATAAAAAATATGTCCTTACAAACTGTATACATTTAAGTACCATGATACGTATGCATAATCTATAATCTAAACATAAACCTACTCCATTTCACGTATTCCTACGCAGGAATTCACAAAAAAGAGTTGCCTCGCAAGTCGCCTGGTTTATTGAGATGTACTTGAAATTTCTTAATATTGCTAGAGTATGTGTAGTTACGTCGCTTTCTTTCTGCGCAACCTTCCGCTTGCTTGCATACGGATACAGTCGGGAATTCATCCGAGGATAGACTCCCCTAGGAGAAATTCAGCGAAGCGCATATGGGAATTTAAGAAAACAATTTTACGACGTTTTTTTTTTCGTCTTCTTCCTCTCTGCGCAAACACGCTTTCGCGTTTCGCAGTGCGTCGTCTGCGCAAAGCGCATTTTATTTCCTATTTAGTTTGTATTTCTTTATTTCGTCCCGCTTCCACTTGTTTCTACGCCCATGCTTCGAACTTTGGACGCCAACAAATATTCCCCTGTAAATATTCCGAAGGTATGGCAACAATGCGCGGTGCCGGCGGAAGATTAACATTGCAAAAGGAAATTTGTGCCTGGCCCCCACGAATATGGATATATCCAAATATATATTGGCTGGATATTTCCTGTTCAAATGCTCGGCGAAATTAATTCGCAATGCATGAATATTTTATGACATTTACTGTGTTGTGCGGAAATTTCAGTCGCCGATGCGGCGCGGCGGAAACTCGAAGAAAAGTTGAAGCAGGTGGAAACAAATTGACGTTTGGTCGGTCATTGGTCATTGTAGCGCGTAGATTTTCGCATGGCATTTCGTACGGTTGGCAAACGACTTGTCGCTTTGTTTGCTTAATTATGCGTTCGTTAATTAAATTTACGCGCTTCCGCGCACACCAAACGGCTTGGGTGAGCGATGAAATTTCATTGAACTTTTGCAAAGACATGCAAAGCTGCTGCTGCTGTTGGGGGCATCGTCAGGTTGCAGCGGTAGTTGACATTGCATCCTGCTGTTTGTCACCAGGCAGCATACGTGTGGCGGTGAGAATGTTATGACGTCGCGTCGTTTCTCTGTCGTTTCGGGTGGCCCGCTCGCATGGAAAGTTAGTAGGTACGGCCGCCGCAGCGAGTTATCAACATCGGTTTGTTATTATGCTAGTTGTATGCGGCTGCGGTGGCAGCGGCTGCCGAGCCGTATTCTTGCGGCCACCGCATAAACCGCCGGCACCGTCGCCGCTCCCTGGTGCAACTGGCTATCTAGCCCTGAACTACCGTACCGCCCATACATCACTTCTTCTACGAACGACCGGCCAACTACCGGGCGGTGGATGTTATATTGTCTTAACACTGTCTTACCCTGTCGCATATGCGTTTAATTTATCGGTGTCGGTAGGACCAAAGCTTCCTCAAGCTCATTATGAATTATTATAGGGACAGGGAGAAGGGGGAGTGAAAGAATATCATGGATAAGGGAAGTAAACCTTTGAATAGAGACTTAAATTATCATTATCTCTTAGAATATTTAAATTTGGGTTTATTATATTCTTTAGAAATCAACGTGTATATATTTCTGAAGGAAATAAACATCAAATGCGCGGGATTTCCTCGGGTATGTTTGACTTAGGTGCCCTATGTGCCAGGACTAGTGAGCGATATAACCACAGTTTCTATTCCCAAATGGGCGATTTCAAGAAAGCGCGCCTTAAATCGCGCCGCTTGATCGGTAAAATACGCTGTTTGCCTCTCTTTGTTGTGAAATTTACCATATTTAGAATAATAATAACGGAATTTATATTACGCCATTATATAGTATAATTCATTAGAGTTATTAAATAGTAGTTAGATTTTAAAATATCATTTTATTTCAGAGTTTTATTTCAGAGTTATCAGGGCTAGAATTAACTCATTGCTGACGATATATAGGAAATAAATGTATTTAACGAGTTATATATCAGAATATTCTCTGTTTTATCCACTATTAAATGGTATATAGACTATTCCTATATTGTTTGTACGCGACTCATTTTTCTGGGTGCATATAGGAACGCGCAGCGGAATTTAAATTGTCCATAAGCGATTTGCGACTTTTCGTAATTTCGAGTGCATGTGCGTTTAATTTATCGGTAGCGGTAGGACCAAAGCTTCTTCAAGCTCATTAATTATGAGGAATGGGGAAGGAGGAAGTGAAATAATTTTTATTTATTTATTCACCCACATAGTGGTGTGTTTTCACCCGGCCCAATCCGGCCTCACTACTGATGGTACTTGTTCTGAACTTTTTGTGCACATGGGTTTTTCCGGTTGCAAGCGAATCGCCCAGCCTTCGTTCGCGTTTTTACCGCGAAATCAGGAGTTCGCGGACGGCGCCGCAGCCGCTTGTTGAGTGGGGAGACCAAGTGGTCACCCATCCAAGGTCTAGCTAAATCCGACGTTGCTTAACTACAGTGATCTAACGAGCACCGAACTGCACAACGCGACAAGCCGCCGCGAAGTGAAATAGTATTGTAGATAAAAGAAGTAGAACTGAGGAGACAAAATATTTCATATCATTAGAATCAGATTTGGTCTGGCGTCTTAGCGTATAAAATATCAATCTATTTACTAAGATAACTTTTGAATAGACATTAAAAATGGTAAATAGTGGGATTTATGAAGGATTGAGAGGATAGAAGCAAGTTTCAACTTAAAAGTAAATATGATAAATATGGTAAACACACCGAGCAATAAGATATGATGTTTTCTAATTGAGTTAAATAAGAAAAAAATGAAGTTGATAAGATTACAGCACAAATAAAAAGGAGAAAAGACGAAGTTCGAAAAGTAGTTTGGTTCAGAAAAGATAAATTAAAAGCTGTAGAAAAAAAGTAAAGTATAATATCATTAGAATCAGAAATATCACAGATAAAAGAACAAGAATTGATGACACAAGATTAGGGCAAGTAAAGAGGGAAATTTGAGGGGAATTGTATGTAGAGGCAATCATTCACTGCTTAATTCCATATCATTAGAATCAGATTTGATTTTATAGGATATAAGATATCAATTTATTTTCGCAAAGGAATTTTGAACAGATGCCAAAACTAGTAAATAATAGAACTTATAATGAAACAAGATTATGTAGGCAATATTGAACTTAACATTAAATTAATTATAACAACGGAAAAATAATCAATTATGTTATCTAAAAAGGGATCATGTTAAAATTGTAAATAAATAGTATAATGAGAAAGATATGGGTATGATTAATTGTATATGGGTCAATATGAAGTTGACAAGAAGTAAAGAACGGGTTAAGAGCAGGAAGAGAGGGAGACAAACGGCGCCGGCGCAAGTGAGACAGGTTTGAGACCTTTATAAAATGATACATTGAAAAAGTTAAATTATCAATATTTAGTCTTGTATTTTAGGATTTTAATCTTGTTATGTATAAATGGTTGGCACGTTTCGTTGATACCGATTATGTTAAGACAGACAAATGTTACCTCAAGACGGGCCAAAAGCAAACGGTACTTGTGTACTCAGCTGCAACTGAGCAAAAGAGAGGAAGACAGGGTATCCCATGAAAATAATATTAGTCAAATTTGTTCTCCCGAAATATCTAGTTCTTCTCTTATAATTTTCTTCGGTCCACAATTCCTGAGAAAAATAAAAGATCCGCGCGGATATTGCTATTCGTAACCGCGACGATTCCAAATGGCGCAAATTATGAGAAAACTAAGAAATACGAGAAAAGCCGATCTGAATTTAAGCCATAAAGAAGTTCAGAAGCGATTGAAATATATAAGAGAAATAAAAAGAAGTTAAACGGGTAAAATGTAGAATTTTATATCACTGGTTTTAGAAACCATAGCATACCAAGGAACAAGAAGTATTGCGACCCAATAATTTCGTCAGTACAGCGAAAAATATGAAATGAAGGAAGGGAAAAGTGGCAAGAAGTGAAATGAAACTACATTAACTGTCACACAATCGTGCATACGTTATCTAATTTCACAACATAATCGGTTATGATTTGATAAGGTATAAAATATTAATTTATTTTCGTAGAGGACTTTTGAGCTGACGCCAAAAGTAGTAAATGATAAAATGGGGCTGTCCGATGTGGGGGTCCGGTTTATATGGACGGAGAGGGGCTCTGTGGAAGGACCCGTGCGGAGAATAGGAAGGGAAGTGGAAGAACAGAATCGGACGATCGCAAACAAGAGCATGTCCCGGATTGATAGAATGACTCTGGCGAGGGCGATATGTAGGTCGGAGGAGAGAGGGCGTAAGGGATGGATGGGGCCCGAGTACATCCGGTCTGTGTTATGTGGGCAGGGCTTGGATACCTGAGAGCACCTGGCAGGAGAATGTGAGGAGGTGAAGGAGGAATGGGCTTTGAAGGAGGACAGGGGAGGAAATCGGATAGAGGTGTGGTTGGAAGAGGCAGGGAAGGGGTTAGCGTCAATCACCACATTGATAAATATAAGAAGGAGAAGGAGAGAGGTATGAGAAGTGACTCATGGATATTATTGTTGTATGTGCAGAATAGAGTGGTTATTCTGGTGTTTGTTAATTGGGTTTTGTTATTATTTGAATGTGTGTTTATTTGTTACAATTTCTCTTATTGTAAATTCTTGTTGTGGGATTGTAAGGGTATGCCAATAAGAGGATCCAGGCTGCATTTAGTAAAAAACGAAAGAGTAGCATAAAAGAAAGAAAGTGGAAAAACAAAATAATGTATTGCCGAGATAGAATCATTCACATAACATGTGAAAACATGGTAAAATTTAGAAAGACATGAACACACTAATTTGAATATCGGCCCATACGGTATTGTGAAGCAGAAGAGAAAGGGTTATTAGCAGTAGGAAGATTCTACATGACACAAATATTGAATATAACTATGAAAAAGACTTGTTCAGAAATGTTTGAAATTTGTAAAAGGAATAAAAAGAAGTAAAACGGATAAAATGGCGAATGGCAAAGGGATGGATGGGGCCCGAGTACATCCGGTCTGTGTTATGTGGGCAGGGCTTGGATACCTGAGAGCACCTGGCAGGAGAATGTGAGGAGGTGAAGGAGGAATGGGCTTTGAAGGAGGACAGGGGAGGAAATCGGATAGAGGTGTGGTTGGAAGAGGCAGGGAAGGGGTTAGCGTCAATCACCACATTGATAAATATAAGAAGGAGAAGGAGAGAGGTATGAGAAGTGACTCTTGGATATTATTGTTGTATGTGCATAGAGTGGTTATTCTGGTGTTTGTTAATTGGGTTTTGTTATTATTTGAATGTGTGTTTATTTGTTACCATTTTTCTTATTGCAAATTCTTGTTGTGGGATTGTAAGGGTATGCCAATAAGAGGATCCAGGCTGCATTTAGCAAAAAACGAAAGAGTAGTATAAAAGAAAGAAAGTGGAAAAATAAAATAATGTATTACCGAAATAGAATCATTCACATAACATGTGAAAACATGGTAAACAAATAGAAAGAGATGAACACACTAATTTGAATATCGGCCCATATGGTATTGTGAAGCAGAAGAGAAAGGGTTATTAGCAATAAGAAGATTCAAAATGACACAAATATTGAATATAACTATGAAAAAGACTGGTTCAGAAATGTTTGAAATTTATAAAAGGAATAAAAAGAAGTAAAACGGATAAAATGGCGAATTTAATATCATTTGACTCAGAAAGTAGAGTAGACAAAGGAACTCATAAGGAGCTAAACTCGATAATTTTATCAGTATGGAACTTCGTTAGTATGGTAGTATTAATAAATTGAAAATAGGAAAATAGAAACGTGAGTATACTATCCAATTTCACGTGATTGGAATCAAAGGTTATTTTACTATCAATTCAAATTTTCGAAATATCAATTCATTTCGAACTGAAAAATAAAAATAACATATATTATCTAAAAAGGCATTGATATAACAAACTAAGAAAATATCGTAAATAAGCGGAACAATGAGACAGAGGATATGCTGACACGGAGATAACAAGTAGAAAAAAAGAAAGGTAAAAAGCGGTGAGAAGACGCCAAATGGCACAAATAATGAGGAGAATAAGAAAAGGAAGAAATGGTTGAAACGTAAATTCTTACGCCTTGCAACGAAAGGAGATGAAGAAATATCAAAAAATATTGTAGTTACTGGAGGAAAACCGGATGAGACCAAGTAATTTAGTTCGTAAAGCGGATAACCAGGAGAGGAATATGAAGGAAGATAAACTTGAAAATAAAATAGAGGCGTAAATACGATAATTTGATGAACATATCCGAGAGCAAATATTTCCAAGCCCGTTCACGTAACTACTATCATACAGTGTATGTTTGAACGACTGAACGACTAGTTGGAATTGACATATCAAAGAAGAGCATGTAATCATTTTGTACAATTAATGAATTAAAAAAAAAACTTAATTCATTGAAATTAAAATTTAATACGTAAAACTTTTGATGTCCCCGACCGGGATAGAACCGACGACCTCTGGAACACTAGTCAAAACTAGTCTTCACACTAAATTGCTTATAATTCGGCAATTGTCCAGCCAAGTGGTGCAGTGGTATGGTCGATGACCATTGTCCATGAGGTCCCGGGTTCGATTCCCGCTGGGGATGCATGTTACAGTGAATTCTTCTTCTTATCAATAGTGTTAGCCTCTAATATAACTAATTACATTGAAATGTAATCGATGCT
>JAODAC010033144.1:0-14085 GCA_027575185.1 Mimaenictus wilsoni
ATAAAACCTCTCAGCAACATAAGGTAAAGGTAACGCCAAAACCCGTAACGTTACATTTGGTGGAGACGCCTTAAAAACAACCGTGACAGCATATTTGAGACTTAGCCATAGATATAGGTCAATCTGCGGCCCGACAAAAAGAATTCACTGGCCCGATCATTAAAAAGGCTGCTCTAAAACAATTTCAAATATTATGTTTAAGCGGACGCCTGAAGTTTATGGATCAAGCCTTATGTTCTTCCTGTTTCATTCTTGAAGTTATGGGTCAGAGTTTTCCAATTCCTTCTTTTCTCCACAATTCTCTTCCATTTCTTGACATACATCCTACTTCCTCCTCCTTCTTTCAAATAAATGTCACTCAGAAAGGATCAATCAAATTGTGTTTTATTTGGAACAATTGTACCTAGTTTAAACTAATAAACCCTGTATTCAAATTCAATACTATATACTAAGATTTCGTTTGTTGAACTAAACTAAAACTCACTAACAAAAAGCTAGTACCTGACACTATTTTTATTTTTGCGAAATTCTTTTGACATGACATGGACTCTCCATGTAAGTTCTGATTATTTAAATTAAATTTGGATCGGATTGCCATAGAATTATATTATATATACTAAAGCCGATTGTAATCTCATGCTTTCTAATTTATAATAAAAATTAAAAAAAAAATCTCATAATTTAACATTTATCCGGTAGAGAAGCTTCCAATTGTATAACAGGACTTTATTTTTTACCTGGATAAAATATAAAATAATCCATGCAGCAAAAAATGAAATAATCACAAACCGATTAAATAAATCCCTCCAAAAAAAAATCACAAAAAACCACAACGGAAAAAACCAGGCAAAAAGCATGAAATATCAAAACGTAAAATAAACTGTCAAAAATATCAATTTTCCTAGATGAAACTTCAGCCGGTGCGCGTTCCAATTTATTTCATATTTTGATATATCTTACGCGGCGAGAGAATGTACGTATATGTACACGCTGTGCTCTCATTTTTTGTTGCTTTATTCCCTATTTTCAAGCACAACTTGACGTGTTTCACGTTTACATGGCGCGTGTTTTCATGTTTTTCGCATTCGTACGTGAGGAAAGGGCTCTGCCAGCACATTCGCCCGTCACGCGCAGTATTTGGCGGCGGGCAACGGCATCGGCGGCATCGGAGGTGGCATGGCAACGTCTAAAAGCAAAATAGTGTACATATTTGCAACATGCACGCGTGTCGAAGGCGATGGGAGAGATGGTGTCTCGACGGGAGGTTACACCCGCAACACTTCTTATGCCGCCCACTCGCTACCGCCCACTTTCTGCCACCCATCTCACCGCACCGCTTCACGCAATCCATCTGTCACAATCTGCAAATCTGAAGCGGAACTCCAGAAGAGATCGTGGCGCGCATTGAAAAGATATTAATAAAAGGTGGAAAATATCAGCGCGCTGACGAGTAGCAAAGCTTTCAAAATCTGACATGAATCTCGACTACTTTTATACTGCTTGCTGAAAATTTTATTTCCATATCGTAGATATTTTATGTCATCGATATTTCCCAAAGGGCATATCTTTATCGCTTCAATTTTAAGTATTTCCTCAATTTTTCATCAATTTGATATGCTTACAACATTGTGATTCCAATAACTGGTTCAAATGAACAATTTTGCTTAAGCCCAAACTCCTAAATGTTCTAAAAGCAAACTTTGGGGGTTGTAGAATTGGTAACAAATGGGATTAAAGGTTTAATATTCGATTAGATCGTCTAATGGAAGATATTAAAATGAAGTTGTAAGTGGGAACGGATTGGACGAGACTGAAATCTTACATCCTATTAAAGCTGGCCAAGCAGAACAAGCAGTAATTTATTTATAAGCATGCTTCCTGGATTACTAGAATCGAGTTTCTATCACGAGTTTCAAGTTTTGTAGCACGATTTTTAAATTAACTACAAAGGCGTAATTAATTACTTCTCAGTAGTTTTTATAGGTTTCATTCCCATCTAAAATGCCACGAACTTCACCACGAGATGAAAAGCTTGAGTGGATTCGTATGTACATTGGAGTTTACTTCTTTCTGGAAGAATTTTAATCATTTTTTTTCGTTGTTCGTTGACTTTAAGATCTTGATAGATATCAGAATTTCTGAAGTATGAAGATTTGATATGATACAATGATAAAGATAGATTTTAAATTCCAAATATGGTTGCCTAAGAAGAAAATTCGCAAGAACTTAATTTTACTTGGATGAAGTAGTTTACGTTACTGTTTTCAGCTGGGTAAATTCGAACGAAATAGAGGCCTCCATATTTTTGAGGTTGCCTACTCAGAAACAGTTTCCGGAGTGTGTTCCTGTGTATTTACTTCCGAACATGATTACTTTAACCACATCAAAACCCTTTCTCAAAAGTTCAAAAATCACATGCAAACTTGCAAACTCAAAATAAATCATTTAAGCACATCTAAACACGTTTTCTTCTTTTTTTATATTTTAGTGAACTAATAACATGTTTACTAGAAGGTCGAACAGGAATGGGATAGATTGAAAGTGGACTATAAAATTGATCAATATAATGAATATAAATCTATTAGTTATATAAGATATGATCACAATTTTCGTTCGATTTTTTCGATTTCCATTTTTATGAACCTCTAAACGAACACCTACCAAGATGGTGTATTTCTATATCTACAATCAAAAACCAAAAAGAAAAGTTTAAAAAGAGTTCCATCCAACTTTCGCCGTATATCTACCTAGTCCACATTTCCTCGCACAACGAAAACGCGAAGGGTTCTGATACGTCCGATAACCAACGCCGTCAGTGGCGCAAATTGGATTATACTCCCGCGTCGACAGACAATTATTCTCACATAATCTATCATCCTCCGGATTAGTGAAAGTGCTGGGTCTATTTGTGGTCGTTGTTGTGGTTGTCGTCGTCGTTGTTGATGTAATTAATTTCAGCCACCATTCGGAGGAGTCATTATCGTCGCCGTCGTTGAAGACAATCGTGTCTTTATCGTATTCGTAAATGCAATTCTGTCGTTTTTCTCGTGGTAAACCGTAAACGGGACAATACAAGACCGACACTAAAAAGACAACAACATAATCTCCGTTTTTCTTTAAAAAATGCAAAAATCGAGAAAGTTGCTCATTCGGAATTTGCATAAATCCTGACTTACTTATTGTTAGTAACACCAATGACGTCAGTAAATGCTTCATTGCTCCTCTTGGAATGTTATTGCTAACTTAAACTGGTTCGAATGTTGTTAGTGTTGGGTTGTATCCCTGAGAAAACAGGTCTCGGATGAACACGATGAAAACAGATACTGGCCAAGGATCGTCGATGAGTTTCATTTATGTACGTGTTTAACAACCGGACATTTACACGATTTCTTGCAAAGCAGACGCAGACGTAAGACAATGAGTCAACCTCTGGAATTTATGCACATAAATTGGTATCAATTTATTTCATAAATATACCTTTTAAATACATCGACGAACGTTCATGGAAATTTACATTTTTTTTTATATTGTAGATACGAATTGCTAAAGGTAGAGAGACCAAATACAAGAAAGCGGGTTTCCTTAAAGGTCATTTATTGTGGTTTTTCGTATAATTTAGTGTAATTTAGTTTAATGCATTTCATGCTTTAATGGATACAAATTGATTATTAATATATTACATTAGTCGAGGCAGTCTTTGAAATGGTTGATTGATAGTTTATCTTGTCACTGGTGCGCAGGTTCCACCGAACATCACTTGTACATCTGAAAATAAATTCTATAATTAGATTTTATGACGATCTTAGATTTCTTAAAATTAGGATACGTTATTTACGTCAATAGTTATGACGATCATGAATCAGCTTGTATTCGATAGTAAGAGTCAGGTAAACAGGATTAGTTGAGTTCGCGAGTAGTTTATAATGAGTTTGACTCCATAGATTAAATCAGATTCGGGTCAGCTTATTTTGGAGAAGGGAGAGTAAGCCATTCATACAGAATGACATAAGTGAAGTTCAGTCTTCGATCAGACAGGATTTAGTGCAGTAATTCCACCGAGATTAGATTTTTAGTCTTTAGTAAGCTAGTACCGTTTACAATAATAATGATATGCATTACACTTTGACAGAAGCTCAAATCGAGAACTTCTCGTTTAAAATGATGAGTGATTGTGTGATTTTTGTTACTTGGTTAACGCAGGGTTTGCTTGGATTTTCCCTCAGGGACATGATGTTTTTATTTAGGAAAAATACAACTATTAAAAAACGGCCATGTTTGTTCTGATGAGGTTTTCAGCTGAGAAACTAGTCTTCTAAGATTACTTAAAACGAAGTTCAGCAATGGCCCGAAATCTCACTATCACGGATACCAGTTTATTCGGCGGCACTAAGCTCTTATCCAACTTTCCGAATATTTCAATCTTACCAAGGTTTTGTTGTGATCCACAAGATGACAGATAAGGGATTGAGCTGTACTGAGACCTAATTTGTACTCTTATTTTCCACAGGACCAAATTAGCATCAACAAAACTAAGCCGCTAATACAAGGCAGAATGGGAACCAATCCAAACACATGAAAATTTGGAACAAGTGGATAACTACAAGAATCTGGGTTCAAACATCAATAGTAATGACCTGGAGGATTCAGAAATCAAAGCCTGACTGATAATGGCAAATAAAGCGTATTTCTCACTGTCGAACGTTTTATAATCTAATGAGACACGCAGAAACACAAAAATTGAGGTGTAAAAGACAATCCGGTCAATGCTAACGTATGGCTTCGAAGTATGGATACTGTCCCCTGAAAATGCCAATAAGCAAAACCGGTCGACACAAAATTTTATAAATATAACAAGTTCACGTTAAATAAACCCACACGAATACACTAAACTTGTGTCTAAATACTACTATAATTGAAGATAGATAGTAATGATGGTAGTCCCTCAGTAATGGCTCCGAACCAAATTGGTGTCAAAAGTTTCTAGTGAAAAACAAGACTTAAAAATGATTTCAGGAACTACGTCACCCCAAACCGTTTAAAAGTGGATTTTAGGAAACTATTTCAAAGTTTAGAACAAAAGCGATACGCTAGGAACCGTTACTTTAATAGAAACACCCCAGAAAGTACTGCAGTATACAAAATCTATCTAGCCAACTTCTTTATTAACTAAATTAACTACCCGAATCTTAGAAGCAAAACTCGTTTAGATCGAATTAATACTTAATATATTTAATTAATGTAACTTACCAACGCCGCATTGTCTAGCACAATTGAGCATCCCAGCATTGTTGTACGTCACTCTATTTGTACCGCAAACGGGATTATACTGCTGGGTGGCGGGGCACGCGTTGAAGCAGCGCGTGTAAGCCAGCGGAGCCACCGTGGTCGTGGAGGCGTTCGGGTCGAGATTTCCTGGATTGCCGCCGACGTTGCCGTCGTTTCCGGTCGGTGGGATTGGCGGCGGCAGTGGCGTTGGTGGCGCCGTGGGCAGTAGATTTGGCCCCACCGGAAGATCGCCGGAATCGTCGTCATCGCCGCCCCAGGCCCATCCCTGCCTTCGGACCCTCGAGGGAGAGGCCCTCGTCGGGTCACAGGCGTACAAAACCACACCTAAGGATCACCGAAATATATGAAAATCTTCCCAAATCTAAACCGCATAAAGTACCTACCGAAAACCACAAGAATTGCGAAACTCCTCATTTTCGGAAGCTGTTATTCACACAACTGTTTTTACACTCGAGTAGCAAAGTAATTATCCTGACTTTTTTACCACACTGTTATATGCTAATTCCGTACACAGAGTGACTGATAGAAGGTACGCGCGTTTGTTTTATACGCGAATGACCAGTGTTTACCTGCTGTCTGTTTTGCCAAACACAAGAGGTGCTTCGGTGAATTCGCTTGGGAAGTAAATGCGCCGTTGAATTACTGATTGCTGAGTAAGTTGGAACATGCGATGGAATTTCTGTCCGTTGGTTTGGACTTCCCAGTCTCAATATCACGTACGCAGACGCGGAGAAACCGCTCCTATCGTGGCGATAAAAAGGTTGAGAGTTTGATGATTGGCGCTGTTGATCTCATTGACCTTGTTCGTTGGTTCATCTTGAACATGCAAACAACTTACGTTTATCTCACAACCACACAAGTTACTCGTTTTTTTAGATGCTAATTAAGTAGATTTGCGTTAGTGACTAACGCAAACAAAAAAAAAATACGGAAAAGAAGCTCTAGAACACACAAAACATGTTTCTCGCATAATGGGAATAAATCGCAGCGAGCAAACAGTCTTTAAAAAACGTGTTTGTTTATAATTAACAGTTACATTCCCTAAATATTTTCAGTCAACTTAGGAAATTGTACATTTTAATTTAGAAAGATGATTTTTCCTAGGTTGGCACTTTCGTTTGACATGCGAGGTTCTTCTTAGAACATGTTACGTAGTCGTTTCGGAAAATCTTCAATTTTGTAAAGGGTACTAATTTTGAATCAAGAAAAAATAGTTAGTGGCCAGGCTATATATAAAATAATAACAGCTATATATAAAATCTTCGCACGCCACACTTTCCTAAGTCCTGAATAAGCAGGAGGGTTCGGCGAACGGTATGCAACTAATTCCCGTAAAAACACACATGCTAATTCACCTATGTGAGATCTGATCAGGCGGGGTGAAAGCTAACGTGTTCGGAAGACATTGTCAGATGCTGAACAACCGGTGAACAACAAAAACAACAAAAATAAAATTTCTACAAATTCATAAGTCATTACCAGAAATCAAACTAAGAACGGTTCTGTCATAGGTCCTATGTAGAATACCAAACTATATCTGGACTCCTTGGTACGTGTCTAGTGTATAATAAATTATCCGCCACTGTTTCCCGCCAAATTTTACAAGAGAAAATATGGAAAAGGGATTAAAAATATGCTTATTCAGAATTAACCCGAAAAAGCACAACATATTTACATTCTCCCATCGGAAATTGTACTTCGATTTTTCAAAGGCCGAGTTTTTTTTTTGTTTCCCAGGTGGTATTTAAAACATCATGTTATACGCTGTTCAACATACACCTATGGAAAATTTAGGTAGATTGGAAAGTCGGGCTAAAAATTCCAATTGGATTTTTTTGCCGAACCGGCCTCATACTCCCATTATCATCATCCAACAATGCTGCGCGCGTAATTCAATTTTCATTTCGGCCACATCGCACGATTTGGCTTATTGTGTTTGCGTTCTTGAATGCAATGATGTACATCCGCCAGCGCGCTACTGAAGGTGGGCTACTATTGAATAAATTCCCCGGGAAGCAAGTGCATTGTTGAAAGAAATGTGTGTGCGCTCGCGGGCGGAAAGTTATATTCATATTTGGTAACCGCCGCCGCTGTTGCTGCCGCCGGCACCGCTGCCACGAGCTACACACAGCCATGCCTGCCGGCGGGCCGCAATTCCAGCTGCGCGGATAATCGCCTGCCGTAGATCAGGATCAGCCAGACAAATGCGCGTATTATTTGCCCATGCAAACCGCGTGCGCAAATCCACCTCGCCCATCCAGACAGGCACCGCAGCAGCAGCAATAGCGCCAACAGCAAGAGGAGATTGCAGATCGCGATCTGCGCTGCTAATCGCAGGCGAGTATGACTGATACGCGTATATCAGAGCAATGCAAATAATTTCCAACTGTCAAGCATTCACCGGGTTTATGTTTTCGGGCCTTCGGTTTAATGATTTGCAAATAATTCTTTCGTGTGTTGAGATGTTGAGAATACGTTAGATCTCTGAGATTCCTTCGAAGATACTGTATTTAGGTTTTCATTTTAAAAATGGTGGGACACAATTTCGGGAGACAGTTTTAGTAAGGACCGTATTCCAAAGAAAAGGAGAGTTTACATAATTTTAACGAGGTACTTCTGGATAACCTTTGCATAAAATTTTATATTTTATCAAACATTGTCAAAATTTTCATACCCAAAGTTTTTTCATGTTTTCATGCTAAAATGGTTGCGCAAGTGTAATTAGTTTAGGACTTCATACTCTTTCATCTTGGATAGATCTATTTATATTAAAGATTGAAGGTTCCTTCCAGAAATGATTCCATGGTAGTTATTAACCATTTGTCTTGACTCCAGAGCCACAATTCGCACAATGGTTTAAATCCCTTCTGTGGGGGGACCCTTTAAAAATCGTTCTATAGTATCGGAACCGTTGAGCTGCGTGTATTGTAGAATAAACGATATGTCCCAAGCGGGTCCAATTTCCTGCAAAGGGACCCGCCCAAAGCTTTAAAGTATAGCGGACCTCATTTTGAGATTCACTGCTCTAAAGTGCGGTATTCATTTTATCTTACAATTACAATAAGATTTTGTTGCTGATCTACTCTAGGTGCTACCCTGTTAAATGATCCTATTCAACTACAATTGAGCTCCTAACGCTCCTTGTGTGGAGTTACGAGAATTTATGCTTCGGAGAATGATAATCAAGAATTAAAACCAGTAAATTGCGCTAAACACCTACGCACAGAAAACTTAATTTCACTTGGCCCAATTGATCTCTTCTTTGATTCAAAAACAGGGGAAAACTGATTATGAGATTGAGATGGAGTGACAACATCGTTAGGAAGCAATGAAATAACAAAAACATTTTCATAAACACAGAAAGAAAAAAGGAGATTTCCAAGTTCTGATCATATTAACTTCTGAGTTGAAACATTACATTTCATTTCGAGGTTATAGTTCCCGAAAATTTACATAAGCAATATTGGATATGCCGTAAAATATTTATTACGATTATATCTATATTTCTAAAAGATATATGCATGAGAAACGAGATGTTATCCCTTCCTAGAAATCAACCTCACAAATGTTCTTCAAGAGACTTGTTAGATTAATATAATTTTCACAACACCTTTTATTGCAAATTTCAAACTTATGTGTCCATACTTTGATATATTACTTTGTTATATTAAGCAAAAACCTCCTCGATCCATGTAAACTATAATAGATACTTGTATAATCCAACATTAAAATGATAAAGGCATTCTTGGGAAAAACAAACAACACCTCCATTAAACAAGGCACTCACAGAAGAAATAGATTAAACCAAGAGGAAAAACATTCTAAAGCATGCCGTACAAGGTGTTAGCCTCACAATTTACAATGCATATCAAAAATGATTAATGTCTTTCGGGCAACATCGCAAACGCCACGAGACAATGTCGACGCCAGTCGTCGCGGCGTACGTTGCCTTTTCAGGTTTCCTGCGCCAAAGTACACGAAGGAAAACTACCTTTGCCATAGTTTTCCTCCGCTTCCTTTTTGGGGGCATGGGCCCCGTAGGCAAAGCAACTGCAGCGTTTCAACTTCAACCTCCACCTCCACGCACACAAACTTGCCCCGCGCTAAACTTTGCGTTTTAACTTCGACTTCCTACGTGGTGCTTCCGGCTGGGATAGGAAGCGCGTGAAAAACAGCCGCCGCCAGTGCCGCTTACAATCGACTCCACTGCCGTACCCGAGGGCGGCTCACACTCGAGGCTAGCGAGGCGAGCATGTGTACAACATGCGCGTCCGCTTTTTCCCGCGCATCACTCTGCGAACGCACGCTAGTCATTCAGCGCGTCACGGTGCTGCTTAGCGAAAAACTGTCAGCTTGCGGATACATCATAAATCATTTTCCCTACGTTTTCCTATATATTTCCCTTGCATTTTCCGACCGTATGCAAGGTGACGCGGATCTAGGAGAGGAAAACTCGGCGAGTTTATTTATTACCAAATGTTTGCGGAAGAAATTAGAAAATGATGGAACACTCAAAGGACCTAGAAGTTTCTTAAGAACTACATGCTCCACTCTGTAGTAATCTCATCTAAATGTAATCTAACTTTCCTGGCTAGAGGCAGATTAAATTTTGCTTGATGAAACCTAATGAAACACATTCCTTCCTTAACAGTTGAAGACTGATGAAATTAAAATTCATAAAACAGTTAAATATCAAACAAGATTCTCCTCTTGTTTTGTTCTATCTTAGTATCTGACTATTCGAATAAGGCCTTGTTGATAATTATACTCAGAACTAGATAAATCTAAGTCAAGATAACCTCAGCTCATTTCCTCAATCTGAATCTTCTCTGATTTTTAGTCATTTAAATGGGAATGTGCATGTACGATTAAGCCGTTCTGACTTCTCTCTAATTTGGCTTGGATATATCTAAATATGCCATACGCGCCAGAGCGCGGGATGAGCGCTACAAAACAGTTGTTACCCTTTGTGTTAATTTATAGTAATTGATCGTCATGTTATTCGTCGTCTTAAACTCCAAAAACTCCTTCAGTGGTGTTCCGTGAATTTACGCCCGGCGGATTCATAATCATGCAGAGCACATACTCGAAGATAACTTAATTACACTTGAGCCAATTGATCCCTGCTTTGATTTAGCAAAGGCTCCAGCAATTTCTTAAGACCTACTAAATTTGGTCATAGTAGCGGTTCTATAGTAGCGGTTCACATGATTCTATTTTGGTTTCTACTCTGTTAGATTGTCCAGAATTTTATCATGTCAGCTGTCATCAATCTGAATCAGAGCTCGGTTGTTTGAGCCATGTTTCAGTCACATTCCTTAAAGACCAACTAATGTCTGGTTTGATCGATGATGAAATTAGAAATTATCGACTTTCAAAACAAAAATCTTCTTACTCCACCGAACTTGGAATGTTGGCAATTTGAATAATGTCGTGATTTTGACTTTTTAAAATTATTTTTCCAAATCAAGATTTTACACCAAAATCACTACATATATCTAAAAGAAACAAAGAGATTTTGATATTCCACTTTACAATTGATTAAGTACAAGCTACAACCTTCACAATCAAGGTCCAATAAAACTCTTTCTACAAACTTGGCCAAGATCTAATCCGATTCAATATAATAAAACCATAAGTGCTCAAACTAAATTCATTAAACCTAGAGTATTCATTATTTATGTTTGCAAATCAAGTGGCTGAATACTTTACTAAAACAGATTTGATAGCGTTCTATGCGTACATATAACCTGTTTCAGCTAAACTCACTCAGCATACGACTTCTTTAATTAAAAATGCATTAGCGGAGCGCGCACGATGCGCATACCTACGAGCTGCGAGTACGCACGAAACTTGATAATAAAATACTAAAAGCTCTCGCAATTAGCGCAAAAAAGCCAGTCGTGGAGAGTTCCGACTCGGGGGTGGTTGGTGCGCCTCATGCAACAGGAATGCCTTGGAAAAACAGCAGCAGTCCAGCAATAAAATAGTCAAGCCATGCCGAAATGCCCCAGCAAAAACCAGCTCGGCCGGAGCACGAGTGGAAATGCAAAAGCAAAGTGATCTTAATTTGTTTAGATTAAAATCACGTTCGGATTAAAATTGCTTTCTAGGTCTGGCTTCTAATGCGATTAAATGTTCCGCTTCATTTTCCGCCGACCCGTCTCACGCTAGCGGCTCGTAGCGGTAGCAATGGTGGGGGCAGCAGTCGAGTGACTTTGTTGTTCCGCTCGCTTTTCAATTCAAACTTTGTGTGGAGTTTTGATTTGATTTGATTGCAATCGTTTGATAAGGATTTAAAGAGCTTTATTTGAAAGGCTGATTGTGAGACAAACGTTTTCAGTTGGATTTTGAATGGGTTTATAGGAAGAATAGCCAGTGTTCTTTTTTAGAGAAATCTCAGGAGAAATTTAGTAAATTATTTATTAAATAATTTTGCTTAGGCCTCTCAACTTGATTTAATCACACCATAATACGTTTCTGAAAGTGGTTTGAGACTTTAACTTTAAGTTATAGGTAAAGTATCAGCAAGATTAGGATCGTTGATTAAGGGTGTCTCAGATATTTTAGGGTGCCTCTCCGGGTACCGCTCTGGAGCAGTATGAAAATGTCCAACAATGAGTTTGATAATATTCCATCTCCTTCCTTCTTCTATTAGGCTTAGCTTGTTTGAATTCCAGAGCGGTGGCTTTACTGTTTTCTTGGAATTCCTGAACTGCGTTTACTCTTAGAGGCTTGTTTCCAGCAATTCGAGTAGTCTTCATTCATTCTGTGGTCTTCCCACATTCTTCTATAACAAGTTTACAGAATATCCTGATGTTGTCACTTCGTTCCCGGTTACAGAGTCTTTCCCCCTGAATGTGGCGTAGGACTCGCATTTCAGTTGTCTCCATGCTTAAAACAAATCATGGTTTTTGCGGTCTCAAGCCTATTTTTTAGTTGTCTAAGTCGTAATGGTTTTATACAATCTAAATGTAATGACTCATAATGCCTTGACATCACAATTATCAATTGCAATCGTATTAAACCTAGGTATTAAAAGTTACCATGATTATGTTCTAGCATGGTCGCTACAATCTTGTCTTTGTAGCTAGTTTGAACCTTAGTAGAATATCCTCATTTCTCCCGAAGAATTGCCAGGAATCCATATGACTAGAGGAAGTCATGTTCTACAGGATCTATGACGCACTGATCTTTATCATGCTTATCTACACCAAATGGATATCTGATCAGATCTAATCGAGACGGGAACAAACCAATCCAGCATACTGAATTTATTCCCACTTACTCTTATCGATTTAGGCCTAATCGACTATAGACCAATATAGATCAAACATGTTTCTGTCATTTTCCCAATTTTAAAGCTTTCAAAGACCATAAATCAACATGTGCGATAAAAGCGCTAAAAATTGTGCAGTACATAACAGTAAAAATAAGCAAGATTTACGTAAGCACATGCAATGTGAATGCGGGGGGCTGCCGAATGCGAGCGGGGTAGCTGAATTTTTCAAACTTGTGCGCTCCGCTCAGCGTTCGACATCCATCCATTTCATTCTTCCGCTCTCCGAGCGCGTTCCGGTAACGATACGGACGAGACGCGCGCGCGTTTCGCGTGTGGAAAATGAGCGCCGAGGACGGAAGCCGCAAGCGGCACGCGAGTATAAAACTTTGATTGGTACTTATTCCACTCCTGCCACACTCTACCATAGCTACTGCCACCCGCACCCTCGCGACGACCGACGCGTAAACGCAAATGAATAATGAATATCGGAAAGTTTCAACCATCCAACCTCCACGACATCCTCTCCCGAAACGAGCCGGAAAGGAAGCCACGTGAAGGTGTGTCTGTCGTCTAAAAGCGATATTCCTGCGACGAGCTAGGAAAATAGAAACTATCGTAAATGTGGGTTTGCGATTCGGGGGTGGACAGCACAGCATCGAATAGACAACAGCGTGAGTTACGGGACACTTTGGCCCGGTTAAAATGCACATAATCAATTGCAGGCGACCACTTTTTACACTCCCATTCCCCCAATTTCCATTGGTTTCCGTTCGACTTTGCATTTAATTAAAGTACCGACGACGACGGAGAATGTGTGGGTCCCGCACGCTAGAGTAACTCGCTCGCCACGGCCACAAAAGCCCGTAAGCGAACGGACGGGGGCTTCAAACGTCCGGGTATCATCCGGGTGCCGTCCGGCTGCAAGCAACTCGCCGAAAACCCAATGGAATGTTTACAAATAGAATGTCATTTATTTCCAAAAGGATTTCCACGAACCAACATTAACCTTTCCAAACAGTTCTTTCTTTTTGCTTCATTAGACTCCTGTGGTGCGCTTTTTTCTCTTAACTGGCATAAAAAATTGCAACCAATAACTAATTGGACATAAAAAGAGGATTCTGGAAAATAATGGCTTCTCGTTAATGGAGTAATAAGCTCCCAGCGTCGGTTTTTATTGCTGTTTAATTTATGCTGCACCAACTACCTGCAATTTGAATCCAATTGCCCAATCTGTGTTTACTAGCTCAAATAAAACCATCTATAATTTAACCTTTAGCAATTCGACGAATCTAGTTAATTTTAATATAAATGACGGGGGCTACAAATAGATTACTAATTGCAAATTCGTACAAATACTGCAAACATAAGTTAGGAGTAATCAATTCCCATTTCCATCAATACAAAACATGTTGCAATACTATCTTTTCACAATGATGCAAATCCGGGTAATTGGAAACTCTTCCGTTATACACTATGTCTATTGAAATCTGACCATACGAGGGGAAATTATTAATATA
>JAODAC010033155.1:0-14082 GCA_027575185.1 Mimaenictus wilsoni
TTGTAGTAATGGTGGTGTAGAGGATGTGAAGGTGTTTTGAATTTAGGTGGATTTGGGATGGTGGATCGTATGCAAGCATCATTTACAATTGCAAAGTTTTGTCTTTTCATTTTGACCTTCTCCTGCAATTCAAGGTAACGATGTTCTATGGGGAGTATAGCACATTTTTCGTAAAGCTATGTATTTGGGGGATTATATAAATGATTTCTGGGATGCCTAAATTTAGTAATGACTCTAAGCGAAGTTGTCTCCGCAGTATTTATTTTCTTTAGGCAGGTTTTATTAGTATTAGCCATTAGTAGACACGAATAGTCAAGAAGGGGTCTGCAAATTGTTTGATTTTTGTTTCAGTCTTTGCCGAAACCCTTTTATTTGCAAACGTTAAGCTTCGGAAATGTTTCGCTCGAGCTATAACTTGTGCCTTAATGTTTGACGAATGTCCTTTGAATGAAAGTTTGGAGTCGAACACTATTCCTAAATATTTTATAAAAGGAGACGCTTGGACTAAAGATCCGTTTAAGGATATATTAGGAGAGTTATCACTTCTTGCAAAATATTTGTTTAGATATTATGTGTTTATTTATTTCAAAAAGAAACTTACCTTCTTGGGAAGACATTTGTTTTAGTATTTGAAGTTTCGAAAACTAGTTGCTTCTTGTGGTTTACTATTAGTGGTTGTGATGTAGAAAGTTAGAAGTACCGGCGTTTTATACATTGTGACAAATTTGCAGCCGGTGTTTTGAATCATTCTAGATTATCGTTCGATTAGTTTGAAAGTGTGGTGCCGTGTGCACACACTTCGCAAAAGCGAGTACACTAGTGAACGACGTATACGAACTATTAAACATGGATGATTCAACGATTGCCTACATTGCAAACTAAACAAACGGGAGATAATTTGCACACGGCACTAACAGTAAGTGTTCAAGGCGTTTCATCATTTTCATTGCGTTGTGAGAGGATATAATTAAGAATATCAATTTTGTATTAGTTGAAAATTAGGCAATGCAAATTATTAAGAATGTGGAAACCATATTTTGAGATGTGCAATTTTCAATTTTCTTATAGAATATATGAATACTTTGATTTTGTTCAGAGTGCTGTATACATGGCACAGCATAAAATAGTATTTGTTGCACACGACACTAAACAAGTCTAGAAGTCTTATCAATAGAACATTATCAGTCGACGACACAACTGAATGGCCTAAACGATGAATTGTTGAAAATCATTTATTTTCGAGAATGTTTCTTTAGGATATTCTAGATTATATCTAGTGTAATAGTTTATAACGATGCATGCGTGGAAACAGCGATTTTGGGCACGACCTGTTAGTTACACGAGAATCGTTCACTGTTTTCGCGAATGCTTTAGAACATGTTTGTTTCAAGTCTTCTTAACGCTTAAATCTTAATAAAAGGGAGGCCATGACTTTGTGCATTGGTACATTTTACTAGTTGCTTGTTATCCAAAACTATTTTGACGCACTCTTACTGCCAATATCTTCTTAATGTATGCATCTTAATAATTGGAGGTCATCATGACAAAAACAACAATATATGTAATACGTACATACATCTTTATATATGTAGATGACTTACGGGGATTGCAGATTCAAGTCCTCCACAAAAATATGCATTTTGCATGAAAAGCAAAATGAAACAAAATACATGACAATATATAATTGCAATAGATAGAATTTAGATAAAATCATGTCGGTTCTGGTCCCCTGTGGGGTTACGGTTAGTTTCTGCAGGACGCGATTTTGTGCACATGATTGTCTTTTTTAGTGGGGAATGCGCACAAATTTGTAACGCACGGCTCTTCCTTCCCGAGCAGTTAGTTCGCTGAGTGTTTGAATTGAAGTGGCACAACCACGCGTTTTCACGGATTTACTTCGTCGTGTCACCATTTTGCACATCGTATATCCACTACGACGTCGACTGCCCGGGTGTCTGAAGTATCTAGTATTCATCATCCTTTGCAAAGATGCCTGTCATTTATTGGTGAGTCTTTTGTAATGTTCACATCACTGTATCTTTGCCTACTTCTTGTTATCTTGATTATATACTCGTTATGAAACATATTCCGCTCGTCGTTATTTTATCATTGTTATGCCAATCGATCTTAACCGGTCCGTCACGTCACTGCCAAGCGAATCCCCCATTTTATCTAGGTTCAGGAGAAGGTGTCCTGGTCAATAGCATATTCTCAACGCGCGATACCCATACACACATCCGCTGCGTGAAAGTACTGTACTTCTTTTGTCGTTTAGAATGACATACCCTTGGACACCCTCTCCACTCTTTCAATCTCTCCCCTAGTATATTACACCTCTTTCACACTCATTTCGCCCATTCTCTTCTGAGACACGCCTTGTCCTCACCAGGATATCTTGTTTCCTTGATCCTTTCCATGCCCAGTCAATGCATTCCGGTCCCTTCCACACAGTTTACAGGACCTGGTACCACGGATTTCAGGAGTTTCCGCGACTATGTCCCTGCCTATTTGCTCCTCCCTTTCCTAAACATATTCGATAAAAAAAATTATCTAAGTTTGTAACATAAATTTATTTGTATCGTCGAGGCAATTCCATGGTATAATTCAAGAAGTAAAGTTCAAGTTTAAAGTGGTTGAATATATAAAAAAAGAGAATTAAAAATTGTAAATCGTTGCGTTTCTTTGACAATATCCTGATTAAGTCCAAGGTGCACTAGACATGGTGGTAATTGTCGATTCGTTGGTTGGATTCAACACTTGCACATGGTACACATGCACTTGCCACCGCAGGTGCCCTCCTTGCATTCGCCCCCGCAATGACTGCCCGCCTTACAGCTCTCGCATTTGCACAGGCATGCGGCCGCCATTGCCGCCGCCGCTGCCGCCGCCACCGCAAGCTGACAGCAGCAGCCCGGCATCGGATTCTCCTTGGTGCACGTGCAAGAGTCGCCGCACTTACAGTCGCCGGCCGAGCAGAAGCACTTGGGTATTTCGGTGTTACCGTCGGTTGCCATCTTGTTATGTATCTGCACGCAAAAGGCGCAAATGCAATCAATTACGGATAATACGGACGATCCGTTTATTCACAAGCAGATTGCCGTATGACAGTACTTACAGATTGTCGTTCAGCTGTGGTGTAGGAAACAGGCGAAAGTTTGTAACGATGCAAATAATTTAAACACGTTTCTGGAGTCGGATCGAAAGAACGGTGGGCTTGCATGCGAGAGTGTCAACAGTCATGCAATATTTAAAACAAATGATTGCAACGATTACTGGGATCTATAACACAATTCATTTATCACTTGTGACAATTGCCACGAGTCGCCAACATCAATAAAATTTGCTAAATAAGCTCAAGTCATTTCCTTTTTAGTAAATTATTTGAAAAACTACAGATTTAAACAATCTTCAATTAATTTGTAAATATATTCTATTAATAATTGGCAGAGACTTTTTCTAGTATATTTGAGTTTTTTCCTGGAGGTGTGAGGTAGAGTACCTTAAAGTAACTTTTATTTTTCAGTTTACCCCGTCTTTTATTCTGCTAAGGACTCCCTCCAATATTTATTGAACTATCTGGTTCCTGATCAGATCTCATTTATAGATTTCATTCATAATTTATTTACATAACATTTTTGCCATAAATTTTCTCACATCTCTGAAAAACAAACAAATATCACATAAACATCCGCCGAAATTATAATCATCCAGACATAAACATCCCGAATGCTGAAGCGTCGAAATCGTCACCGCGAGAATATTGTCAACTCTCGCGTTTCCGTGGTGACGAACAAAGAAATGAGAATCTCATTCTCATCTCCAACACCACTTTCGTTATAACATTAAGCCCCTTTCCCCCAACCATGGACCGATAATATTCCTTCTTCTTTGTTGCGATCCTACTCATTCTTGTTTTAGCCCTTCATAGCCCTTCATAGGTGCTCAAATGTATCCAGCCCTGTCATACAAAATATACATTTTGTGTATTCCTACCAATTCTTCCCTCTCTCCTCCGATCCACGCCTAGCCAACAATGACTTCTGACTCTCATTTTTGCTCTCATCTCCAAAGTACTGGGGCCTCCTCCCGATAACCTGCTCTTTCGTGCATTGGGTTGTAGCTATTGCCCATTATACGACCCTGTCTTACTTGCTCCTAAACTTCCCGCCCCCTCGCCCTCGCCGCTTCCTCCACAGACACCTGCTCCGCCCACATCTCTTCAACCACTACCATCGACAGCCCCACCTCGTCATACTCCCCTCTTCGCTTAACCACCCAGGCACAGAACCCCTGCTGCTACATCAGTCCTACATATTCGTAACCAAGCTTTTATACCCCATTCTAGCCAATGATTTCTCGTACCTCACCACACTTGCAACCGCATCCCATTTCACTCTCATACTACACGCTTCCTGTAGAACCACATACGACGGAGTCGATTTCTTCAGACCCACAAGCTCTTCAGGAACAATACCTTCTCTCGCTCTAGCTCCTTACATTCATTCAACCCCCATACTTCCACACCATATATCAAAATGGGCCTCACACGTTCCTCCATTTATCCGTCATTCTCCCCCATGCACACATGGCGTTCCCTTGTACCCTCCTCACATGCTCCTTCCACATGCCAGTATACCTAAACTGAAAGGCAAAGTATTTGAATACCTCGAGTTTCTCAAGCGCATTTAAGGCCACACCTTACACCTGGATTGCGAAAAAACATTCTTTTTTTGCCATTCACTACCAGATCCCTCTTATCCATAAATCGTTCACACCTCCCTAACATATCCTGTAAGCCCACATTAGCTCGAGCCACCAATACAATATCACCCATATACACAAGCATTCACAACTTATTCTTTCCAATCACCACACATACATCCTGACCTGAACTTCTTCGAGGTCTTCCCCTTTTCCGCTTTCCTGTTGGTGTCCAGTTCATAATTTTTCATGGAATTCTGTCCTCAGACATTCTACTTAAGTGCCCATACTATTTTAGTTGGATGCTTCTGATGTCTTCCATTATATCGTGCTTTACTTCCATCTGTTTTTTATGTCTTCTTTCATTATTCTATCGAGTCTTGATGAGCGCGAACATCAAGACTCGATAGTATAAGGAATAAAGCTCGACGCCAGAAGTCCATTTCCGTAGCTCTCAGAATGTTCCCGTTCTGTTTGTTATTTGCCACGCCTCGCCTACATATGTAAGTATGCTCTTTGTTATTGTACAATAAATTCTTCGTTTGTTGGTTTTTGAAATATTACCATCCAATAATATTTTATTCAGTGTTGTAATGGATGTTCTTGCCTTTTGGTTTCTGTCCGATATCGCTGCGTCCATTTTGCCATCATTAGTTATTTTTAGCGGTTTAGAATTGTCCAATATTGGAGTGTGAGATCTTGTTGGATACCTCCTACACACATATATTCAGATTTTTCTCTATTTACATGGAGTCCCCACTTTTCATATTCTTCAATGAGCTTCCGTATCATGTATTCTATATCCTCGATTTCCTGACCTATCGACTACCTGATCATCTGCAAAGCAGATATTCGTGGCCAGAAGAGCTCATAAAGCTGAAAATTACTTAAGAACAGGAAAAATAAGAAAAGTAAAGATATTATCACAGCCCCAATTAAACCCGACCGGGATCCTAGACGAAAGTCATTCAAATACCAAACTAACAAATCCTGAAGGGTGGCATGGACCGCCACACACATGATATCAGTCTGGGCATGCGTGACTGCAGACTTTGAATATGAAGTCTTAACAGGGTTCGTGTATGATAGCCTTTCTCCATTTCTATGATTAGAAAGCAGGTCCACCCGTGAAGTTAAATTCAACGAATTTCCATTTTTTGCATCTTTAGCATGCAAAGCGTTATACTCCTGGATTACATCGTCTTTGAAGTCGAAGTCATCTATCAGATCATTCAGATCATTCACAGATTGCCTTTATAGTTATTTTCCCAACTGCGAATGCCCATGTTGGCTGCTCGAACATGTATCCTTAATACGGGCGTCTGATGCAACGATGATGGAAAGCCGGTGGAGGTGTTTTTCCAGAATGCAGTCCATAACAAATCGTCAGTGGATGATTAAGTTCGTCTGCGCCACTTGGGCCAGTGATTGGCAATCTTTGAGCTAGAAGAATTGAAATTTTCATACCATAAATATTGTAATATTCCAAGTCCATCCACTTCGTTCCCACCAGGAGAATTCCTCTAGGACCACCCAGGTATTTGAAAGCGCATATCTTCACTTCCAAAGAGCAGCGGGTTGCTGACTACTGGCCTAGACATATTATGTTCGAAGCCCCCCATTTATTGGATCCGAAAGTATCGAAAAAGGTAGTAGGAGTTAAAGGAGGGTCCTACCTTGTTCCGTGTCCTATAAGAATTATTGTGGGGGCCCCTTCAATGACGACGATATCCTATCATTCCTTAGCCAATCAGCAAATCTGTCTATAGGGTATACCAATTTCTTGTTTTTGGCCTTAGACAGTAGTCTCAACGATTTCCGTAGATATAAGTTTCCGCATACATTAAGCATTTCAAATTTTAAAAACCAACAAATTTATTTACATAATGCACAAAATATTACAAACTAGTAAATGACTCCGAAAAAATTACAAACTTGTTTAATATTTACAGTTAAATTCCTAAATTGTGGTTAGGTACAAATATTTGGTATACAATTAATAAAAACACGAATAATTTTGGTATATCTTCCGATAGTTGCCAACTTTTTATACTAAGGTATCTAACAATTCTTTGGTATGATGCGTTTTATAACCGCCTATTCTCTGTTGGCCTGGCTGGTGACTCGGATACTGGGAACTTGGCGGGTAAGATTGAACAAAGAGTTGCTGTTGCCTTTGAATTTGAAGTTTATGCTGGTTGATGCTTTGCGTATACAACAAAGTCTGCAGCATCTCAAACTCTTGATCCTCGTTTGTGAGATCGCGATGTAGCGTCTGCAAATAACTCCGTTGATGCGTGATGGCTTCCAGGGTTTCCTCGAGGACCACGCCGTTGTGCTGTAACTCGCACGATCCCTTGGCCAACTCGGTTCGTGTTTGGGTTAAGCTCTTGGCGATTTCTTCCGTGGCGCTGTGTGATTTTTCGTGCTTCTTAAGGTTCGCCTCAAGTCGCACGAGCGCTTCCTCTTCTTTGAGGAGGCGTTTATTCAGCTTTGCGATTTTATCGAAGAGATCTAGTTGTTCTCGTACCGTTGCCTCGCTTATCGTGGAAGACGTATCGTCATCTTTGATGTCTTTGTTGAATTCATGTGAAGACGGCGAGGAAAACCGTTCAAATGAACTCTGAAAATTGTAAAAATTAGGTTACGTATTAAGGCATCGATTTCGACACCTCAGCATTCTGGATATTGGTATTTTTGGCGGATGTTTATTAAGATTTTAGGCGGATTACTGATTATGATTTGCAGCGGATGTTAATCTTTACTCTTTATGCGGGAATCATCAATGACCACCACAAATGCATTTGAGTTTATGTTTGATGTACATTCATACGAACCTCTGCAGAATTTGAAGCTTTATTATGTGATTGTTCACTATCACCTTCAGTAACAACTCCACTATCACTGTTTTTATCTCCCAAAGGTAACTCAGATGTGTCCGGCTCAGTGGCTTCAGATAAACCTTTTAAATATGTCTCCAGCAGATAATTACTTCCATGTTTACGGACTCTTGCCCGATGTGTTTTGTCTTCTAAGAAACCAATTTGGTGTTCACTATGTCTAAAACGTTAAAAACGAATAAAATAGCAGATTCGGCTAAAATGGGCCTTAATATAAATAGGTGCTTTTAAAATGCTTACCTGAGCTTTTTAAGTTGTTTCCTAATCACTTCGCCTTGGGCTAGCACTAATTTCAAAAGTTCTTCGGTGCTTGATGGCTGTTTCTCATTTTGTAGCGCTGTCAATCGCTTTGGATGAACAGTTTTGAAAGCATTCTTATCTGACCAAAGACTACTGTCCGAACGACACCGTGAGCGCCTTAATGCGCGGTCATTCTTTAATCGCCTCAAAGAGATTTTTACCTAACAATGCAACAAATTTGGAAATTAGTAATTAGCTTAAAATGTTGGGTATGTGTACAAATCTACCTCGGTCTGTGCAGTACCCCACGCATTCCAGATATCTAAAATAGCTGCTTCGTTCTCTAATGGTTGTTCTACACCTCGCCACCTTTCTGTTATTTGGTATTCTTCTGGTTTTCCTACGTGTTTACCCTTAAACATTTAAGGTTTATTGGATTAACAATGAGAGGAATGTATCTAGGTACTTACTCGATTTTCTTCATCTTGCAACAATACTTTGATGACATCAACACAAGTGGTTTCTTCGACGACACCGGAGACCCATCTTTGTTCTGCTCGAACCCAAATTGGGAGCTCTTCACCACAGCTTATGGAATCGGCGCTGTCATCAGTGTCGTTCAGTTTTTTGGGCGTCTCGTCAATCCACATCATTCTAAAAAATACAAATTTAAAAAAAAATCGTGTTAGAAAGCATATGAACAAAATCACTATGTTAATGTTGTCATTCACCGTAAATTAAGGCTATCTTTCTAAAAGTACTTAAAATTTGCATTTTTCTATCGTTAGTATATATTCAGATATCGCCGGACCAGTCACCAAAAATTTCCAATTCAAACGATGTCGTCGTAAATTTAATACAAACATGCTTATAGCCTATAAGCTATAAGTAACAATAAATTGTATGTAATGAAATGGTCACCTGAATGATTTATGCTGACTTTGATACTTCAATAGAAGGCAATATTATACAGGAGCAAAAATGTCACATTTGATTGTAAATTGTTATGCGAAGATATCCATATTAAAGACTGGTACCACTTAAAAGATATGATGTATGGGCGTAAATACCACAAAAGTAAATGTCAACCAGAAAAAGAATATAAACAGCAGAAGGAAATATATTCCGAAACGATTACGCAGTGCTCAGTACCTGAACTGCTCTTTTCATGCAGCGAATAGTAATTATCTGCAGCAAGCGGACTCAACAAATGTCACTTAGTTGTTCGCCTAATGACCAAATGCTTAATTGCATTGAAGAGTCTGCGCCAAGCGGAGTAGTATTCAACAAACTCGTAAGAATTGCAATGTTTACTTGTCGTACTCACTTCCTCTACGCACTTTTCACTTCCTTTAAAGCATTAAAACACAACATTCAAAGATGTAATAAAGCAAAAACAAAGACCGTAAAGAAATTCTCGGAGGCAATAATTTCAGAAAATGTGTAGAAAGTATAATTTTCTGGACAATGTTAGGCGAAATAAATGAAATGAGGAAGTATGGTGGTTAATTCAGTGACATAATAAATGTGTGGAAATGTCACATGAAATGAAAATCAGCATGGTAACAATCAAGCAATCATTTCGTAATTAGTTCGTCTTTATATTAATGTTTCGTAATATGAATATGAAAGAGGCGTGTGATGTCGGTCATTTTGTTCTATGTATTCAGCTTTTGTTTAAGTTTGCGTGAATTACAAACAATCGCAGAACACCTGTGAAATATTAAGTAATTCATTATGGGTATGTTCCCATAAGAAGACGAAACAAATAGAGATATATGTTATATTATTGCTGTCAAAGATATTTTCCTAAACTTCAGTCGGTGAATTAAATTCAATGATTGTTATCTTTGCAAGCATACAAGCGAAGTTTTAGGAATTATTAATATGTACTTAAAAATGTGTATTGTTTTTTTCTAAACATTGTTATATTTCGCGATTATTCTTGATAGTATTCACGAAGGTGTACAGAATAATTGAAGAGTTACACATGCTTATATCCTGTGATAATAAAGTGGAAAATAACTAACGAGGAGAGTTCCTCAATTGTCCGCTACAGAATTGAATGAACATTTTTGTACGTGTAGTACATATATAGAAATAATTTTTTGTACCCGGGATTTTACGCCGTTTTGAGCCGTTTGCCCAAAAAAAAAATTTCAAAGTTTGGTCAAAATTTAGCATGGCATATAGTTATGTTTCTTGGTCCAAGACGTTGAGATTTGATGTTGAAAATAGACTTTATTTCACAACAACGAAATTAACGATTATCAAACTCAAGATACTTTATTCAAAAACGATTTCGCATTGGATTCGTGAATCTATGAAAAGGTGTCGCATGAACTTAAGTCAAGGATAGAATGTATTTTTATTTTCAATAAAATGTTGGAGGAAGACTTTAATCTTCCCCACACAAATGTCCAGATGCGCAGTGGTGGTGGAGATGGTGGTGCATGTGCATTTGCACATAGTTGCCGCCATCTATTAGGTGGTGACGTAACTATATATTGCTTTGACAGTAAGACTTTTCTTATTGGTTACGTGACACGATTGTCAGCGAGCTAGTCTTCTCGGGCTAATATTCTGCCCATCAAACATTATATTACGGAGTTATCAGAGAAATTCTACTCAAACGCCAAAAAAGAAAACAATAATCCACTTATAAACGGCATAACAAACATAAGTGTCAATACAACCCACAAATTGAAACACAAACTCCCTCAAACGCCCTCTGTGTTCATTAATTTGTATTAGGAGTATCTGACTTGCTAGCTGACCAGAGGAGGTCCAGGTCTTGTCCTCTCCGATTTTAATGAAGTTGGTAGACGTGTAGAATAGGCCTAAAAACCAAACCTGTTAAAGCGAGATGAAGCTGTATCCAGACATTATCCTTTAAAAGGCGTCCAGCAGGCAAACACGCTAATCACTGTACTACAAAACCGATACGTCAAAGTTTACTGTTAAAGAAATATGTACCACGTTTTTTTTTTTGGTGTTGCCGGCGTGGTACTAACCGGAGCAAGTGACCCTCTGAGAGAACGAGGAGATTAGTTGTTTGGCTCACTCGTTGGGTGCTCTATGTGTACACTAAACTGTCCCAGGACTGGTAGTTCCAGGAGGGCGCGACACTCTCCTGGAACTACCAGTCCTGGGATATCTTGAGGACTTGTATGTGTTATAATGTATAACCGTCCTCTTCTAATTGCTCGTCTATCATCTCCTGATGTAAGTTTCCATTATTTGCCACGGGTCCTCATTTTTAACCAGGAGGGCTACCGCGTTACTCGTTGTGAGTTTGACTTTCAGTTGCTGTTCTGCTGTACTTCTGTAGTGAGCCCAGTTTCGGCACGCGAAGAATGTGTGCTCTGCTGTGTCGGATTCACAGCAGTATATGCCCTCGCGTGTTTCTCGTTTGCCGATTTGGTGTAGGTATTCCCCGAAGCAGCCATGGCCGGTGTGTACCACGCTTTAATTGTGATCAAAATGTTTTTGGCCAAACGACTTAAAACGGCGTAAAATCCCGTGAACACAAATTATATCTATATGTGTACTAGACGCGCAAAAAGTTTCATTCAATTCCGTGACGGATAATTGAGATACTCACCTTGTAAGTGGATTTCTTTATAAAATTCGTGAACAATGGCTCATGTTCAATGAATTTTGCCACCGGATATGAATGAACGTTAACGGCAAATTTATTTTGCAGACATTCAGTACATATAAATTACTCTCTTATAAAGTTTAATGTATGAATAATAGATTTCCATTCTAAACTCTAAACCTAAAAGTTCAGGCGAGCAATGCTTCTAAGAATTTGCTACGCTTTTTTGACAAATACACGAAAAAACCTTAAAACAAATTAATCCTGATTTGAAGACCTTCAAGTAATTTGTACTTAATTGGCAGAAGTAAATTCTTGTTCTAAATTTTCTGAATATCAGAAAAAGACGGCCAAAACCAGTTCGGTACCATAATAAAAAAAATCCATGTAAACAATTCAAGGTAAAGTAATTATTTTAGTTGCATATAAACCCATCATCTAGTTCAACGGTCGGCAACGAATAACCACGGATGACTGCGAGAAAAATATACTAATTTCCAGTGACTCATTTTAGTGAGTCTCTCTTAAGACGATAATTAAAAAAAAGATCAACCTTTGCAGTACGACCTATCTGAGACCATTTATTTTTCAGATTGCTGTTGATTTTGACACACAGGTTGTCGACTTCTGATCTAGTAGATACTTCATGAAAATACCCACTGTACCAAGCACTGCAGACAATTGAGATGAGACCCAGATATATTGGCGATAGAGAGCTGAAGGTGGCTGATAAAAGACTGAAAGCTAGAGCACGGCGTGGATCGGAAGAGAGGGGATGGAAGGTGTGGATGGGAGATGAATATATCAGGTGTATCCTATGTGGAAGGGGAAGGGACTCCTGGGAGCATATTGGGAGTGATTGTATAGGAATGAAAGAGGAGTGGGCGCGTGGGGAAAAAAAGGGGAGTGAAAGAGTGGCTAAATGAGGATGGAAGGGGGCTGGCAATTTTGAAGGTGATTACAAAGCAGAAGGAAACAGCGCGGTCTGGACTCCTACCCACCATCAACTACGGGGAGGCGTCAAATTGAAGGTACTTACGGAGTGAAGGAGGAAAACGCCGAACAGAGGGAGTCGGGAGTAAGGATAGGGAGTGAAATTTCAAAAGAAGTTTAGCGGGTCTGATTATTTTTTGTTGAAATGGTATTTACTTATTCAATTTTGTTTGATAGTATTTAGTGTGTTAAGTTTTACTTGTTATTTTTAGTATGAATTTAGTTTTTTTTATGTATTCAATAATGGGATCGTGAAGTGGGATGTAAGTGCATACGAATGCCAATAAAGGTTACTTACTTACTACTTCATGAAAATAGGTAGAAAGCATTAAGATTGGTTTAATACATTGTACTTAAATAGCTTTAAAGTCATGAACATTGTGAATCCTTGGTATATTTATTTAGATGGTCGAAACTCAACTTCTTTTTGTCGTGGCGTGGCACACTTTTAACGACTTAAAAATTTCGCGGCTCCCAACAAGCCATAGTATAAAACGTTATCCAATTCAAGGGACCACCTTTTTTAATTCGTTGCCGGCTTAGGATTAACCGGAACAAGTGGCCCGATGAAAGGCGAGCAATTATGTTGGTTGTGCCTCACCCAGGATCATCTTATCTTTACCTTACCCCCATGGAACTTCCCATTTGGGTATATCAGGGGGCCCTTCAGGAGGCTATACTCCAGTATACTCCACCGTACCTGTAGTTGCTATGTCCTCTACTATTTTCCTCTGGAGCACCGTTCTTGTGTAGTTTGCAATTTTCTGCCAGTTTTCATTGCTTTGGAGCATGATGTTTGTTAGATTATCAGGGATTATTGTTTGCGCCAATCTAGCCTCTAATTCATTTCTATTTATCAGCCATTGCCTGCAATGGAAAAACGTTCTGCCTTGTCGCGAGGGACCACCTTGGAATACATTTGATAAAGCCCAAACTGAACTCATTTTACGAGTTTTGAACTTACATTTTTAAAGAATTGGACTTAAAAAAAAACACAATTCCGAAAATACAGACGTTCAGTATTTTATACTCATTTGTAATCATTTTGTACTAATTTGGTACTCTTAAGTAAAATCTTCGGTAAAATGCCGTGAACTCAAATTATTTCTATATGCGTACTACACGTACAAAAAATTCAATCAATTCCGTGACGGACAATTGAGATAATCCCAAACATCACTAACAAAATCACTAACAGCATCACAAACTACCTCAAGAAATTTCAACTAAAAGCTGCTATTTACAACCCCAACACACTCAAAACTCTAACCAACACCAAATTAAAATCAAAAAAACAATTACATCCACAACTCCGGCGTTTATCAGATAAAATATTCGAATTGCAACAAAATATACATTGGACAAACCGGCCGCAACTTCGAAACAAGGTTTAAAGAACATTTGCGCATCACTGACAGCACGGGAAATCCAAACGTCTCCTCTCCCACCCACCACCTCATTTTCAACGACCATCGCTGCACTATGGATAACCCAAGCCAGCTACACCCGCGCAATAAAAGTTATAAGCTCAATGTCTTGGAGGCAATATACATCCAGCAGGCTACTCCAAAAAAAAACCCGAACCTCGTGATAAATGACAAAACCGATATTTTGGTCAGCTCCCCACTAATTCGTCTCCACACATCA
>JAODAC010033166.1:0-14076 GCA_027575185.1 Mimaenictus wilsoni
CCCGCAATATTGTACCCCCAAATATTTTTGTATAAATATGTGAACGCACTTTGTAAATTGTTAGTACCTGATGATGCCTCACGTCGAAATGCGCATCGTACGTAAATAAATCTAAATATCTTGTAAAACAGTGTTTTAAAGAGTTTTTTTTTCTGTACCAAATTATTCAACATGGAGTCGACTGTCGGTTGTTGATAAAAACCGACAGTCGTATTTTTGAAGTAATTAATTAATAAAAAGCTGAGCCCGCCTGGGTAGTTTAGTGGGTAACACCTCTGGGTGTCATGCCGGCGGACGAGGTTCAAGTCCTCGGGGCGGGCACTTCTTTGTGTCTGAATTATGCAAACACATTACCACATACTCTCCCGCACATTTCTGCAAATAATACAACATTCCACACACTATTCAACACTACAACTCACTACAAACTTTCACACTCAAATGTACACTATACCAACACATTCAAATCTACACAGTCTACAACTACTGAAATCTACTATCACCAACAACACCTATCAAACTTCAACAACCAACACCAAAAAAATTGTAAACAAACAATAATAAAAATATATCATCTTGGAAAGACCTCAATAGTCGATAGAGAATAAAATATATGAATTTTTATTTTTAAAAAGCTGAGAATATTAGTAAAACTAAAAAATAAAAGAAAAGTGCCCACCTGGGCAGCTCAGTTGGTAAGGTTCCGGTCTACCACGCAGTCGGACGGGGTTCGAGTCCCCGGGATGGGCACCCCACTAGTGTGAATTTATTATTAAATAAATTCACACTAAAAATCACTTTATTAATTCACATTACAAAGTCACACACTCTTAAAATCACAATATTAATCCACACCGACAACAAAAGGCACAACTCAACAATCGCAGTGCGCAACTCACAAAAATACAACATGCACACACAACAAGACTCCACTCACACACAACAAGAAGCCAGAACATCATAATAATAACAACAATATCAACAAATACAAAAACAAGAAATCTCAATAACTTGTAAATATGTACAAAACACAATAAACATATGTATCCAGGCTGAAGGACCAGTGAAGGTCGATGGCCAGGTCTCCGGACCGAATACAAATAATCATAAAAAAATAAAAGAAAAGTAAAAATAACTTATGTAACACATCTTAGGGTCTTATAAAGTTAATAAAGTGTACGTATTTCGCTGTTGTTTATGCCATTTAAATATTTCCATGGGTGTGCAAGGTGAATTGAGCAGGAATCGACTAGGAATTGAGTAGGAACAGTTATGACACCCGCGAGGCTAAACTTTTAATGGACGAACGCGTCGACTATGAATAGGGAAATAAGATAATATAATTTCACGTCGGTTTTTTATCGACGTCGCGAGTCCTAATGGCGTGCGCATAAACCTATCTGCATGCGCAAAAAAAACGGGGAGGCCGGTGGAAAATGCGTGCGAACCCACCGTTCGACTGCCTACGCCCTCATTTAGGGTCCTTTTAGGAGGCGGCACGGCATCACCCATGGGCAATGCACGTACGGCATATTCAGTGAGTCTTTATCGCGGCAATGCTTTTATACGCAAATTTATAGCACAACAAATCCAGGCTATCCCCAAGTTCACTAGATCTGATAGATATATATCTGATAGATAACGAAATTATACATGCGTTACCAGTTGTTAAATATTTAGGAATTACATTTGATACCAGATTGACATTGATCGCGCAATAAATCTGAAAAAACAAATAATTAGTCGTACAAAACAGTTTAGGTGCTTAACCTACGGCGACAAGGGAATGTCCACTAAGAAAGCAGCCCAAATCTATAAATCAATATGCAGGCCCATTCTGGACTATCCACGAATTCTTCTCTCGAATTCGAGAAATAACATTTAAAAACAGATCCAAGTCGCTGAAACATCAGCTTTGCGGTATATTAGGAAAATGAGACATCCACGTAATCTACTTCACAACCCTCCCAATGCCTTGTTGTACAAAAAATACGGAATCCTTCCTATATTGGAGAGACATAGCGATTTTCAGCGAAAATTCGTTAACAACATTCATAACACTACGACTTAATCTCGCCACTCTGTTTATCCAATATCCAATATCTTACCATTTTAAATTCCCTTCACAACCCTTACTCGATTTACTTTACTGAAAAACGACGGAAAGACCTAAAGCGGTTGACAGCCTTTAAAATATAAATAATAATAACAACAAATCCACACGGAATCCCAACCAAAACTGTCACATCTAGTTCTAGCCAAAAATTCACATCTAGTTCTACAAACCTGGATCATTACTCATAAAATTACGTTAATTCTTGTTATTGCCCGTCCGGGTAGCTTAGTGGGTGGCACCTTGGCGTATCACGCCAGCAGACGAGGTTCGAGTCCTCGGGGCGGGCATCACACAGTGTGGTTATTTTTCACACAACTTCAAACACTCACACACGCACACACAGGTGCAAACAGACACACACAAACACACTACTTCAAACTCTCAACTTCAAATACTACATCCAACTTCCAACATCTCTCTACTGACACCTGCAATTCATTGCGAGAACTACACTCAACGACAACAACAACATACACATCAAAAACTCACAGCAATCAATAAACAATTGTATAAACACAAAAACATCCAGCCAAGTGGCGCAGTGGTATGGTCGATGACCACTGTCCATGAGGTCCCGGGTTCGATTCCCGGTGGGGATGCATATTAAAGTGAATTCTTCTTCTTATCAATAGTGTTAGCCTCTAATATGACTAATTACATTGAAAAAGAATTGAATAGAGCTAATGACCATAGCAGTCGATGTTCGGTAAAATCAAACAAAAAACACAAAAACATACTTGTAAATAACAACAATACAAAAAACATCATACAAAAAAATAAAACATATCCATGTCGGAAAGACCCACAGAGGTCGATAGACATTAAAATATGTGATATTATTATTGTTATTGTTATTTTTTACCAGCTTAATGATAGAAGCAGATAGATAGAAGCCAAACACACATGTTTTTTCCCACACCTTTATTATGTTAAAATTTTGTTTCTGTTTTTATGGCGTTTTTTTTTTCGAGGAGTGTTTGTTTTATATTGCGTTGTGTGTATATAAAATTCATGCGTGTAGTCTGCCGGCGGTGAGTTGTCCAACTTTTTCGGGATTTGGATGTATTCGACTGTGTTCTGTATTATATTTCCTGCCCGCGTACCGTGAAAAAAGATCCTTTATGATAAATCCGGTAAATTATGCATGAGCGAAAAGGATCCCCACTTTACAACGCAAAAGAGCGGACGCGTTCAAAAACTGTCGATCGACAGCCGAGCCTCGCCGAGATTCCGCATTATGCTTAGGGATTGGGGGTGGCTGTTGGGGGTGGCTGTTGGTTAGAGGATGAGGCTGGAGGGTGTTAGAGGGAGGGTGTGGTATGGATGCAGGATGGGTCGTAGAGCACTTGTCCGTACCGAAGAAAATGTGTTTTGTATGCGATTTTTAATGCTCGAACAACTTTTTTGCGAGTAAAAAATTAATTCAGCAACTTTCGGATGCGCAGCAGCAACCACCGCCCCCTCATCACAGTCTGTCGACTGTATTCTTCGTATTCATGTCAACCATTCTTGCTGACGTGAAATAATATTTTTTTGTATCAGGCTAAAAATACGAAGTTAATTAAATATACTCGTATTTATCATTCGCACTCTCTGTATTCGCGTTTTATATATAATTACTCGTTTTTTTTTTACTCGTAATTTTTCGTTTTTTCATGTCGAGTTTCTGAACCTTAACTTCCGTAATCACTCATTACCAACATGTTTCATTATTTTATACTTACTCGCCGTTGTTATACCCTGAAATTATGTTTTTTTGAGTTTTTTTTCTTCGTTTTTTGAGTAAATCTTTTTTAAATTGTATTTGTTGTGCCCACAACACAAGATCGTTCATTGTCCGATTTGAATGCTATCGTCCTCCATAGGGATGACCGAAATGTATTTATTGTTTCGTACGGATATCCGGGATCGGCGAACATCCAACTAGATACAGCCGAACACGAAAATACGAAAATACCCACGAAGCAAACACGAGAGATGAAAAGCAAGTAAAAAAAGCAACTTTGCGCCACATCACCGACGGCAAGCGGCAAAAAATATAGGAGTTTATTTAGATGTGTATTAGGGAACGTTTATAAGACCGTTTCCGGGCGTAAATACAACGTGGATATACAATTCGAATGCAGGCTGCGCCGAGACGTGAGCAAAAAAGCGTGGAAAGTAAAAGGAAAGTTGGGTAAAAACCGGGACAGCGCGAAGGGAAAAAATCTGAAAGCTTCGAGCGGGAGGCTTTAGACGAGCTCGAAGCTCAAGCAAACGTCGACAGAATGCTGCGGGAAGAAGACAGTTGTATTTCTGTATAACTTTAAGAGCCGGAAATAAGATGCAGAAAGTACGAATGTTCCCCGTCGCCAAAGGAACGCCAGAGGAGGTAAAAGAGTGAATAAATAGTGTAGGCAGATTACGAGACAAACCAAAATAAATATTTTCAGAAAATACAACCAAAAAAAAAACCACAATCATATTCTAAGCTAAAATAGGCTCGAATACATAAATATATACATTTACATAAATACATATTTAAAATTAATAAATAACTATACAAAATAAGAATATGAAAAGAAAAAGTAGAAAAAGAAAAACTAATAATAAATGAAAATAAATGATGTATAGTCGATTGTGAATAAAATTTTCCAGACTGAAATTGTAAGATTTTCTTGGCTATCTCTATAAAATATTTTAGCCTTCAGCGGTGGCGGCGACGTGGCTAGATCACATCGTCTCCTAGAACATTTTGTATATTCGATTCCTTTCCAGTTACTAGCCTCTGCGTTTCCCAGCAAATACAAGACCATTTTCGTCGTCGCATCTCTGTGTTCGATGTAGTGAAAATCTGGCAAATCGAATTTGACCCCCGTTCAATCCGCGAAGGAATCGAAAATCCTCAGTAGCCGAATAAAAAGGCGAAAGGCAAATGTAATAAAATGAAAATTTGCAATTATAGTGCTTAATTTCCATCAAAGAAGTGCGGAAAAACATACGTAAGTACGTAATGAGTTTACGTCGTCGTAGAAGCGAACAACCGACATTGGTGGTTCAGAGGTTAGGGGTGAGATAGGAGAAGATGCAATCATTACACGGGGCGTCTAACAACGTATGTAAATCCGGCCGCAAAATGGTATGTATATCGCAATATTATGCAAATATGGTCGCTCCCCAGACGCAGGGAATCCGCGATATTCTTTGTGCTTTATAATAAGTGCCACCCCCACTACTACCGTTGCATGCATGCATGCACTATCAACAAACTGGGAAAGCTTCGAACCACTCACACAACTTCATTACCTTCTAGGGCCGAGGACAACGCTAGCATAACCTACAATAGTTTGTACAGTATGTCTCCTTAAATACTATTAAAGTTACTCTACTTATTTTAAGTTTTACGTTTAATATTTAAAGTTTTAGAGTTTCAAAAGTTTTAAAAGGATTTTTTAAAATGTTCTGGAGCAAAAAGTATTTTCTGTGCAATTAGAAACAATTTAAGCATGCATATTTGTTGGAAATGTCTTCAACTTTGGTGTATTCTGTTTTTGAAGGTATTATACTTCGGGGTGGCGTTTCTGGGTGGCGATGAAGCGTTTGCACTCTAACCGAAATAGATAAGCTTCCCCCCGAAGTGGTCACAATACAATTTAAAACAGAGATTCGCTTATATTCGTGAGTTTGTAGGGTTTGCTGAATGCGAAGGATTTCTCCACTGACCGCCACCAACATTGCATTTGTTTTCCATTCTACAATACCATTTTTGTGACCGGCGCCTCCACAATTTCTACTCACGCTTGGTATATGAAGAGTGCACCGACGATGGCTTCCGGCACTTTATTTATTATCTTTTGCCCTTTTATTTTTATTGCCATCCTCGAGCATTCCGACAATATTTATGAAAACTGACTTCTATTAATTATACCAGGAAATTATATTTTATTGTGGATTTAATACCACAGCGCCACCGCCAGTGCCACCGCGAGTGCTTGCAGGAATTTGCGCAACCCTCAGGATGCTTAAATTGCCACCAAGCGGCATTTCGCGACGCAGAACGTGGTTTAGCAAACGGGCGCGGCGAGATTTGTGAGATTGTGAGATTTTCGCCTTTAATTTATAGTTGTCGGATTATATTTTATCCAACGCAGTCGGCAGTCAACAGTCAACAGCCAGCAAAGCGTGAACTATGTACGAATTATAACAACGACAATCTATTGTTTGTTACTCAGAATTTGTGCCATTTTTTTCAGCAGTTTAGCCTCCTAATTTAGCTACAATGTGTTTGCATGTGCAGGCTGTAGTTGCACTAATTGACGAGTTGCTCTCGTATAATTTTATCAGCAAAGATAATGCAGCACTGCGTATGCGGGCTCTGCAAGTCGGGGTCGGCTTGAATGCCGGATTACAAACTTTTCTTATTCAGGGCGCGCTCTCCGGCGACCGTCAACTGTAAAGGTTGTAGCCGTTGATGAGGGCGACGGCGGCGCCGGATGTGCTAAATGCAATAAGTTGCAATTGTTTCCGTGGGCGGCGAGGCGGCACTACTTGCGCAAACTTTGCGCGCGGCGCGCACGCCCGCGAGCGGCCATATTTTCATTATGCGCTTAGCGCGTGTTTTCCGCCGCCTCCACCATTTCTGCTGCCGCCGCCACTGCCACTGCTGCTATTTTGCATTGTGAGCCGCACCGAGGAACACGACAATAATGCAAGCTCGAAGAAAGGAATATCATGTAAAATAATACAAAACGCGCCCAACTCAATTAAAAACTTCAACAATTGTTATTCGCAATTGGGCTTTCGTTAACTATTTCGTAGTATTATTCACAGATGGCGTTAGGCTAACACTCAAATTAACACAAAAATTACTAAAAATATATGAGCCTTCGTGAATATTGTTTGGCGTTTCTTCTATTTTCAAATTATTGGCTTTATTAAACCATAAAATTTAAAAAATATATTCAAACTTGTCTTTGGTTATCGTTCAAAATTTGGAATTGGATTTTTTATATTATATATCACGGGGAGGATTTAAATATTGCTTTTGAAGATGTTCATAAGTTTGTCTTGTTTGATAACTTTGATATGGACATAGTTGATAACTCGCTTGGCTTTCCTTGTGACTCGCTTGGCATGCTGTGACTAGACGGGTAAAGTGGTACAAATCTTTCTCTACATCATAGATTTTCATACTGGGAGGTTACTAAGAGCCTGAGGGGAGACGTGAAGATTTTATAATCGTAGCTAGAGCAAAAAATTGAAGGGTAATACATGATTAAGAGGAAAAAGAACCACCAAAAAAGATTGAGTTGTATTGAGTAGACTTATCATACTACCTTAGTATACCTACCATACTGTTAGTGGGATAAGTCCTTCAATAGCTGAATCAAGTAATTGAATGGCAAATTGTATGCTTCAGAGTAATCAGAACCACCAAAAGACAATCGTACTAAATTAATTTTATACCAACGAAAATGCGGCAAGTCTCGTAATATTTGAAACTAAAAATCAAATGGCAACAAATACTTTAGAGAAATTAAAACCGGTAAAAAATTCGAACTTGCTTATATTATGCCCACATAAGAGCGATAAATCCATCCATTGCTAGAGCGGAAATTGAAGGGCCACACAAGCTTCGGAGAAATCGGAAGCACCAAGACATCCACGATTTCTTCTATTTTCAAATTATTGACTAAATTAACTTTATTAAACCATAAAATTTTAAAAAAAGAAATACAAACTTGTCTTTGGTTATCCTTCAAAAAATGTGAGGAATTGCATTTTTTTATAATTTGTATCACAGAGAGGATTTAAATATTCCTATTGAGGATGTTGATAAGTTCGTCTTCTTTGATAGCTTTGATATGGATATAGTTGATAACTCGCTTGGCTTTCCTTGTGAATCGCTTGGCATGCTACTGTGACTCGACGGATACAAATCTTACTCCACATCATAGATTTTCATACTGGGAGGTCTCTAGGAGCCTCAGGGGAGACGTGAAGATTTTATAATCATAGCTAGAGCAAGAAATTGAAGATATTGAGTTGTATTGAGTGGACTTATCACACTGCCTTAGGTATAAAAAGTGTGATAAGTCCCTCAATAACTGAAGCAAGTAATTGGATAGCAAATTGAATGCTTCAGAGGAATCAGAACCACAAAAAGACGCTCGTACTAAATGATTTTTATTCCAAAAAAGTACGGTAAGTCCCTTAAACTGCCCCTGAAACTAAAAATCAGAGGGCAACACAAATTTCAGAGAAATCATAATCGGCCCATATAAGTGCGATAAATCCTTAGAGCGAAAATTGAAGGGCTATACATGTTTTGGAGGAATCAGAAGCACCATTAGGGTGATCTTCATACTTAAAGAGTGTAACTAAGCCATCAATAGCTAGAACAAGAAAGTGAAAGTCAACTCATGCTTGCAGAAGAATTAGAACCACCTAAAATGTAGTACTGTGTGATTTTCTTCCTAAAACCCTGCGAGAATTCCCTCAATAACTAAACCAAGTAATAGAACAGCAAGACATGTCTCCTTAGGATATTACTAAACATGTTTCATTGTGGTGAAATTACATTATCACGAAAACTGAAAGGCCCGACGAGTTCATAGTTTGACTCGACAATAATTTTGTATATTCCCCCTTAAAAAATAAATAACATCAGAACGAGTTTGATTAAAATTCAAAATGAAGCAGATATAAGCTTTCAAAAAAATCAGCTCGGACCACTTCATCATTTTACTTGAGTGAAGCCATGATGGAATGTCAAAGAACCATCATGTGTGTCATCATGAACAGATTCTGTTGTGTGTACACTTAATGACATCCATCCTCCACAAGGAGAACTAAAAGGGAAAAAGCCGGGAATGAAAAGCCAAAGAAGGTCCTCCCCCTTCGGTTAGTCGAACGTCAACAAAACGGTTCGGTAATGAGAAAAATATTCTAAAAACAGCCACCCCCGCTTTCGCTCAGCGTGTCCTTTGTACCCAGTTCACCGTCCGCCCGCCTGCCACCGCACCACCCACCCACCGTCATCATGCGATGGTTCTATTCTCGTTAACCATGTCAGGTCGTTTCCGGCCTAGATCGGTCGTCGACGCAGCGCCGCTGAAAGAAAACGAGAAGAAGCGACCGGGATGTCTCCACTGCCTGCTAACAAGAAGCAACTAGCGAACAAAGGCAATTCAACAAGTGATCTGTGCCCTCCCTGCAACATGGTGCCCAACATGGAGCAGCCCCAACCCTGCTGTGTGGGGGGTGTGGCGGTGTGAGGAGTACCGCATAAAGACGATCAGGACCGTTTCGTTCCGGCCATCATTCTTCCCTCTTTCACCCTCCGAAGACTTTCTTTCCTTCCAGCAACCTAGTCGTCTTTTTCCTAAATTCTTTGATCTACATTTTCTTTCGGGGACTTTGTCCCGCTCCAACGAACCACCCTTATACCCCTTGTTCCTTTAGCTCCCTCTCTTTCCCTGTAAGACTCATGTCATTGTGGTTGCAGTGGCATAGTAGTGGAAGGCACATGAAAGAAAACGCGGTGGATAAAAAATCGCAATCAACCGGTCTATGTTTGTGTACAGGGGGTGCTTTGGGGTTGTTGCGGAATAGCTTCAGCCTCCCCTCACTCGTGGATGGGGGTTGGCTCAAGTCCGTCGCGTTGCAATTTCTTTGCCCACTGCAAAGAGCGGCTGCAAAACCGAGAATAAAAATAACAAACAGCAGGATCCGGACGCGGACGGGAGCAGAAAGGGGGAGATTGTGCTTTCATGCCACATGCAAGATTCGCTTCGGCTTTGATTGCTGGGGAATAAAGATGTCGGCGCGGCGTCGCCACAAGTTTCACGACTTACACGAGTTGATTTGTAAGTCGCCTTCCACGTTCTACATTACGTTGTTATAATTTAGGTATAGGAAGCCTTAAAATATTTAATTAACATATTTTGGATTTTTATTACGGCGTCAGCTCTTGGTTGGCATCCTCCTCTTTTCTCTACATCAAACGTTCTTTCGTCCCCACGCGAAATATTATAAATGATTTTTTCTTGAATCCTGATGTCTTGGCGGATACAAATAAAAGAATCATCCCGCCAATTTTCACGGCAGCGAAAAGAACGAACGCATAAAGTAAAATCGCACACACAACGCAAAACGGCGCACTCGCCGCCGCCACCGCGCGTTAGGGGTATGTACTATCGCGCGAGATTGCAACTTCTCGGCAGTTTGCCGTTACCACACGTCTGCGATAGTAACGGACATAGTGCCGAATCGTGCCCTATCTTACTTACAATTTCTTATTTCGCTCTCAGCCCCAAACCTCCCACAACCCCGAGAATCCCACCAACTGCGTTCGGAGTCCTTGGCGGCCGCGGCGCGGCGTGGGGAAGACCTCGTAAATTCCCACCTATCACAACCAGCAATCTAGTTATATATCCGAGACTGATGGATGATACTAAAAGCGCGCTATATCTGCTAATCCGGGCGTCGTTGCGAGTTATTACCAAACCGAACCACTCTGGCGCGTAAGAGAAAGGAGACGCGGAAAGAAGCACTGTAGTTGCAGATGGGGGGGGCGTTGAGGAATACGAGGATGAATGTCAGACTGCCAGCGACTGTCACGGTTGCCAAGAGTGCCTCGGGGTGTGAATCGGTAGGGCTAGCTTTTTCGGGGCGGGAGCGCTACGGGGGGACGAACGGGACTTATTTCGTACGTGCGCTTTTCCGCCACGACACTGCGGAGACAGCGAGAGGAGTTAAGTCTTGTGTCCTTACCGGCCGTAAAACGCAGCAACCCATAGGAGGAGGAGGAGAGGCAAACGCGGCTGGAACGAGACACTGGGCTGTCGCAAATCGTCAGAGGCGAGGCACGTTTACCTGCAATCAGCGTCACCTTTCATTAAACTTTAGTATTCTACATAAACACATAACCTAAATTTTGTATACTCGGTTACGACTCTTTTCTCGTCTTGTCAGAGAGTTATAACGAATTAGATATATTTGTTCCATTAAGTAAAGTAACTTATTTTATTTAAATTTAATACTTTATAGTTTTTTTAATCATAATCAATGGTATTACTTCATATGATAAAAGTAAACGCTTTAAAAATGTATTTATTGAACAAAATATGTTATGGGGTACTTTAATTATTCCTTCCTAAATTGTTATTTATTTAATTGATGGGATTCACTGTCGGTTGTTGGTAAAACATTTTAAATAATTAGCACAGAAGTTACACAAACTTTTATCAATGTTTTACAAATTCCAAATGGTTAGATTTCTCAAGGATTTCACTTTCTTTGGGCTTCTCAGGATATATAATACTAAATCAAACTACATTGAATGAAGAATTAATTACTACATAAATAATAATTCTACGATTTATCGATTTGTATATTAGAGAGAAATTTGAAACAAAGTTGCACTACTCAATCCAAATTTTAAAGAAATATGAGAACATCAGAGAACAGAAAGGCTTTTCGTAATTATATCAATTTGTAACAACTAAGATATTGTCATACACTTATTCAAATTTAATGTTGAAGATAACAGTACATTTTTAAATTAGAAGAGGAGTTTCCAAGAACTACTTCTTGATGGTGACAGCAGTAACAAATTTCTAACAAAACCTTGAAAATAGTTGAAATCATTTTTAATGCCAGCCACTTTAAATCTCATTTTTTTGGTCTACAAAAGAATAGATTCCAAATTATACGGTCGCGTGCAGTGATTAACGCGTAATCACCGCACATAATCGCACATTTCACACACATTTCATGCACGCGTGCGAGGCTCTCGGCGGCGAAAATTTCATTTCTTGTAATTGATCACCGCCTTTGTTGCGCTTGCACGTCGTTTAATCACATCCGCGACGATCTAATTTAATTTCCCTTTCGGGTCAAAACGCTTTTAAACACAGTGGCGTGCCTGGCGCTCCGTTTTTTTGCGCTGTCGCTCCCCGTCCGACGTTAATTTTGCCAACGTTTTATTTGCGAGCGCCGCGTGCGTCGCGCGCTATGAAAAATGCAATAATTTACTAAAGGTAAATATTTTTTCTCCACGACGGAAGTTTGCTCGGCGCTCATTTAGTTGCGCCCCCCGAAGAGAAGTGTAGTAAACGGGGCGGCAGGCAAATGAAATGCTAGTTTCTAATTAAATTCTTACGAGCGAGCGCTGCAACGCGCAATGCACAACAGCAAACTGGTAAATACAAAAAAAGTCGACAATATGTGCATTGTGCAAATGCAGGGAGTTACTTTCAAGACGTAAGCTCTCGGCTGGAATTTTCATCTTTATTATCGACATTTAAATAGCAAACAAATAGACAATCGAGTGGTTTTATTTGGTGTTTTATTGCCAATCGAATAGGAATATCACTTCATTGGTCTAGGAAACAAATTGTTATTTCTCCCCACAAATCTGTATCTGACCAGCTAAGTGGCGCAGTGGTATGGTTGATGACTACTGCCCACAAGGTCTCGAGTTCGATTCTCGGTGGGGATGCATAGTAAAGTGAATTCTTTTTCTTATCAATAGTATTAGCCTCCTCTTCCTCTTCCTTTTCGGTAGGCTCATGCCTGTTTGTGGTGCTTCATGCTTCTGCCGACGTTGACTTCCATGATTCTGACCACCTCTTCGGTGGTCTTCCTATCGGTCTTTTGGTGACGGGGCGATTGGTGTTTGCCCATTTTGCCATCCTGTTGTTTGCCATCCTGTTGTTTGCCATCCTGTCAACGTGATCGTTCCACTGCCTTCTTCTGTGCCTGTTCCTCTTGACTACGTCTTCTACGTCCAATTCAGCTCTTATGGTGTGGCTTCGTATTCGGTCCCATATGGTCACCCCTTTTATTCGCCTAAGGATTTTTATTTCAGCCGTTCTCATTGTTTATTTGTTTTTTGATGTTTCAGCCCTTGTCTCGTTAGCATACGTGAGGATCGGGCGAATGCAAGTTTTGTAAATGAGGGTTTTTGTTTTTATGCTGAGGTATTTGTTTTTCCATATTATATTGTTTATGGCTGATAGCATCGTGGCCTTGGTTACAGTGCCGCGAACTTCTTCGTCTAGTTGTTTGTTGCTGGTTATTACAATGCCTAAAGATGTGCAGGTGTTTACTTGCTCAACGATTTTGTTCTTCGCTTGTAACTTGCAGCCTATGGGGTGTTTGCTGATGACCATGTTTTGCGTTTTTTCTGGGGATATTTCCATGTTGTATCTTTCTGCTTCTGTTATGAAAGTTTGCAAGAGTTTTTGGAGGTCGTCTTCGTTCTCCGCCATCAGGAGTGTGTCGTCCGCGTAGCATAGTGTGTTTGCTTCTGTTGATCCCATTTTGTATCCTCTCTTGTTCTTCAGTGGGGCCGTTATTTCATCCATAATCAAGTTAAATAAGGCCGGACTTAGGCTGTCCCCCTGCCTGATTCCATCTGTCGCTTTTATGAACTCACTCGTCCCTTGCTTTGTACTTATATTCATGCTATTTTGCGTGGTCTTCTATGAGGTTTATTATCGTTGCCTCTACTCTTCTGCTTCTCAGCACCTGTAGTACATTAGTAATGCGGATCCTGTCGAAGGATTTGCTTAAGTCGTCGAAACAGATGAACAGTGGTTTGGCGAACTCTATTGATTTTTCTACCATTCCTTGTTGAATCCTTGTTGTTCTTCGCTGTAATCGATATTTTCAGTGACCTTGCACAGTAGTATTCGTGTAAACAGTTTTACTATGGTGTTTAATAGGGTAATTCCTCTGTAGTTGTTTGGACTATGGTTGTTGCCTTTCTTTATATAGGATGACAAAAGAGGATTGAATGTGAATGTATCAAAGACTAAATAGATGGTATTTAAGAATGCAGGTGGGATGAGAAACATGGAGAGCCTGGAATGGAAGTGTGAATTGATTGAAAGAGTGGATGTCTTCAAATATTTGGGGTTTATGTTTAAGGCGAATGGAAAGTGGGCTGAGCATATAAAATGGGTGCAAGGTAA
>JAODAC010033188.1:0-14075 GCA_027575185.1 Mimaenictus wilsoni
TCATTCATTCAACTACATTCAACTACATCCTCATTCATTCATTTACAATAAACTAATAAATGTAAAGATGTTGTTACCCATCAGACGTAGACATTAAACTCGTCCATCGTGCGTTAATATTAAAATGATTGCACCTGTTTGCGTATGTCGCGAGCGCCGCGCCGCCGCCGCTGCATTTTATTGCATGCAATCGGCCACAGCCCAGCCGATGTGAACCCTAGCATTCACTCTCGGTGCGTTCTCGATGATATTCGCGCGCAAATGCGAATTCGTTGTCGATGGCCGTTAAAACGACCTACAACAGCCACCAGATAGATAGATTGATACATTCGCTAATGGCGAATGGTAAATTGGCTTCTTTTCGTCCACCTTTATATCAATTCTTATATTTATAGTTCTGAAACTCAAACCTGCTTTCCCGACTCAAAGCTGGCTTCAAATTTCAGAAAAGATGCGTTCTTTTTGAAAGTTACAAATAACGTTTCAATATTGCAATTGGAGGTGAAAGAAAGTGCAAGCCACGTTAGAACGATCGGAAGTGACGATTGGATCCTCGATAGGTAATCAAAAATATTAAATCACGAATTTGAATTAATTGAAACAGAAAAACAAAACGCCACTGTTAAAAAAAAACTCAAAACTATCAATATAGTGTTGAAAACGCTCAAGATACCAGCGCCATCTTCTAGCAACAAGTCGAAAAATGTTCAAGTGTAATATATTTTTATTATCTCCTTCGAAGAAGCTTTACATTTTTTAGTTGAATTGGTATATTTTTACTCTCAATACTCTCTCGATACGTCCCCTATATACGTTTTGTAGAGTCAATGTTCAGTGTTAGTAGAGGTCAGTGATATTCTCCATTGGTAGAAGTGTGGGATTTTATTGTGTACCACAATACATGAAATGAAATAAGCAAATGAATGAGATTAAGATAATGAGAATATCCAGGCGGAGGCGGCAGCTGGAGATGGTCGGCTCGTACTGGTCGACGGGGCAGGCAGGTTGATGTGAGCCTCTCTGGTGACGACGGCCGGTAGCGGACTCGGTGGCGGCTGCTGGCGCCGGTGTAGTCGTTGAAGGCGGCCGGTGAGGGACTCGGTGTGGACTCTCTGTGACGGCGGACTCTCTGGTGGCGGCAGCTGATGTCGGGCTCGCTGTTGGTGAACTTCGGTGACGATCTTCGATGTCGAGCTGATTGAGTGACTGTGTGTAAACTGACTCGGACTGACTAAGTGACTGAATGAATATGATGACGAAATGTCGACTATATATAGCAGGTGAAAATGCTGATACGACCATTTCTTTAGTTCGTCACAGCGGAACACGTGGTCGCAATCTCGCTGCGCCGTGTCGTTTTTGAGATGTCAGCATCTTCGATGTTTAGTCTCGGCGGATGTTGATTACGTGCAGATTATGGTTTATTGATGTTAATTGTGATTGTGGTTTGTTGATCCTAATATTATTTGTGCGACAACGGATTGCCGCCATAGAAGTAATAAGAGAGTATCGAAACAATAAAACAGTATCGATATTTGTTGCTAACGATACCCATGTGACAAAACTCAGTGAGTTTATTAATGTACAGGAAAGCGATTATGAATATGAAAGTTTTACTAACGTAGTAGTAACTAACGTAACGTAACGACAGCTGGGGTTACGCCGCCATTTTTCATAATTTTTGCCCCCCCCCCCTCTTCTTCACGCTTAATTTTCTACCCTTTAAATTTTCTTGAAAATGAAATATGTCGTCAAATTTGATCAGATTATTTAAGGCGGTAAAGTCACAAGCGGTATCCACGAAGATCCCTAGGAGACCCCCATATACGTGAATACCTCCAGAGATTATTGTCTCAATTCTCTCCCTCCTCTTTTACATTATAAAACATAAACAATTTGTCCTAAATCTCATTAAAAAGACATTATGTTTGACATCGAAAATGAATGTTTATTCCTCTGATTAAACCTTATCTTGTCCCATTTTACCATTTTTCCTAAGTTGAAAAATCACCGCCTAAGATTTGCCGAAAAATCCTTTAGTCGTCTTCGTTTTGATTGTCGAGAACGACGTGCTGAAAGGGAATTTGTCAGTTTGTCTGGCTGCCTGCCTGAACAAATGATTGTACCACGCATGTGTGCGAATATGTCTGCGATAACATAATGCGTTCTATGGAAAGGATGAATGGACGTCCTTTGGTCTTTGGACTCGGAGCTAAGTCCACGATTTGCATATGAATGAACGCAGACGGTTGGCAATGCAAAGGGTTTTATTTGGTTTGCTTTTGTCTGGTAGGTATAGGTCACTGGGGAGATTGATTTAAAGATTGTTGGCGGAGATTTTACATTGAGTAAGAAATTACGGAAATTATGTTTTTCTAATTTAAACTACTTACTTAAAATAAAGATTTAGTTGAGTTAAGACTCTGGTCGTTTCGGGTTGTAATTTTAAATTAGATGTTTACAAACAGGTTAATTTTTACATTGGTATAAGGTTTACATTGTTTGACAGTGTATCTGTATGCTGTTCCAAATAATTCGGTTACCATGGGTCAAATTAAAATTAAAATGCAATATCTTCTTCTTCGTTCACCCGCCTTGTCGCTGAACGGACATAGGCCAGTGGCTTGTCATTATTCCAGAATTACTAATGGGTAACTACGAGCATATTAATCCCTTTGGGTAGGTTGCTAGCCTCGCCCATGGTGAAGGAGACTTCTATAACGACAACCACAGATGTTAATGTGGTTGCTGGATCAAGTAGAGGTGTTATTGTCATGACCAGGATTTGAACCTGAAACTCACTGCTTGGTAAGCAGCGACCTTACCAACTACTACGTTACTAAAATATATACAATACTACTACGCTCTTAAATATATATACAATATCAGTGGAGGATAATGTATTCGGTACAATAGGCACTTGTCGAGGGACTATAAAATAGGTCACTACTGGTATAGGTCAATTTGATTCACGTAAGGATCTGGGAAGGATCCCATTGACACCTGCTTGTTGATACCTTTTTCAAGTTTAGATACTTTTGAAAAGTAATACAGGAACATGATTTTTGTAGTATTCGTGCCCCGATGGCAGCCTGAGCAATGGATATAGAGAAATATATTTGGTCAAGTGTTATAAAGCTATAACCAGCCAGATTCAATACATCAATTGTTGCTGCAGGCTGCGATGATTGAGAGCAGCCTACCTCCAATAATGTAAACTACCAATAATGTAAACTATGCTCCTCTAACGATCATATCACTTGTTGTACGTTTTCCACTAACAAATGTTTTTGTACTGGGAGACTTTGTCTTACGATCGAAAGTTAATTTAAATATCTTAACTTGAGATCAGTAAGTAAATCTAGTAAAATTGCTTGAGGCATGACGTTATTGCTAAAACTTTTATAAATTAGATTTTTTAAATTTGCAGTAGTTCTCTATAAAATATAATTCAAATGATCGAATTTCTTATGAAATGTATGAATCGCTAGAAACACATGTAAGCATATAATGACGCTGATAATACTGCAATAATTGTAGCGGTTTAGAATCAACGACCAACTACATCGCAGTATGAATCAATATACCCACCCAGTAGCAGTAACGAGCGCATATGATGGCTTCATTTGTTTGTGTTTTCACCATGATCGCCGCTAATAAGCGCGATTAATTGAAACACACTGACTTATATTACGCGGACAAGGCCGTCGCGCCGCCACACACATAGTGACACACGCACTTTGCATGCCAATGCACAAGCAAGCTAATAAATGAATAATTAATCGCATATTATGTCAATGTTACTGCCGCATTCGCACTCTGTATGAGTATGTTTTGAGGTTAAGTTTACGTTGAACTTCTTGTTTTAACTAGACATGTCAAAAAATATCGATATATCGGCATCAAAATTTCGATATTTATCGATAATTTCAATTTCCATAATATCGACATATCGATATCGAGATTTTTAATATCGTTTTGACATGTCTTTGACGTAGCCACCATCTGAGAAGTATTCTGAGAAGTTCAAAATTGGCAATTTTTCTTTTTAGGGCCACATTTTAGGTATCTGTATAATAATTCTCAATCCATTAATATATGTTGGAATCATAAGATTAAGATCAACATCGATTTTTTACTAGTATTGCAATTATAATACTACTGCTTTTATGAATTATTGCAATTATTATATATGGTGGAAAGATTGATAGATCTATATATGTATTATTAGTATTAGTTTAAATATCTATCTTCGTCGTTATCATAAGATTAAAAATAACAAAAAATCACGGATACAGGTTAGAAACACTGCTGTAGCTGGTGTACGAGTCCAAGACTCCATGTGAATTAATGATCGCTGCAGATTGTTGGGAACTGTAATTAGTCGTGAAACCCATATACAGATGGCGCTCCTGTGGAATTTCGTTGATCGATATTGATAATATCGATATTTCCAAGACGATATTTCGATATCGATATATCGAAAAATTGAAAATATCAATTTCGACAAATATCGATATTTCATCATCGTCTGACATGTCTAGTTTTAACCTTTAAATCTTATTCCGAAATATCAATTAACCTGATTATGAATGAAAACCGGCAGCATTTTTCAAAAAGCAGTTTCCAAATTATGCAAATTGTCACAAAAAGTTGATTCACAAAACGTTTTGTTATTAAAATAAAATGCAATAAAATGTTTTGCTGGGTTAGTTATAATAAGGCTATTTTTATAATAACCACAAATTTCATATGATATCAAGCGTGATGGGTTTTGGCATGCAACCTGTATGGCTCGTTGGGTCACGATGTGGAGATTACGAAGATTTGGAGTGCGCTCAAAGGAAGTGATGTCAGGAAGGTAGCAATTATGTAACCCCGACAACAGGTTTTCTTTCTTCACTTTTTCGAGCGAAGATACACCCTTGAACCGCATGAGTGCATCTGCCTTATTTACACCTGACCCTTTTTTCGTTTCCTTGAAACAACCGCCAGTTGGCAACTTGAAACCAGCGCGGTAGAAGCATGGTTATTTTAGGATATTTTCGTGTGCATATATAATTAGTTGAAAATGTTAAAATAACCGTTAAATAATTTAAAGCGAGCCGCCGCCATTGTGTGAAGGGTTCACCTCCAGTTAAAATTGAAACGGATTTCGTAATAATTTTATTTACATAAATATTGACTTGATAAGAAGTTAGCAGCAAACCTTCTAGCTGGGGATTAATAACAAAACAAAAGATAAAGCTTAGGTATAAGAGGTAAAAACGAAGTTTTGTAGATTTACCATCTGCAATTCTGATTTTTTAATGAGGAAATTGTAAAAAGTGTTGAATGTAGTAATAAATTATTTAATGTGTTGTCATAAATATTATTATTCATTTAATCTTTCGAAACGTTCAACGCCTAAAAATCGAATTTAATATGCTCAACAAATAGATAAGTTTTCTTCTTCAATTCTTAGTCAATCTCTTGGGAATCTCTTGAAGGAATTTTGAGCCGTTTGCCCAAAAAAAGTTCAAATGTTTTTATGATGAATATCATCTGGTTTCTTGCACAAATGGCCCAAAATACTGCGTACTTATGTATATTTTTATATTGTATTTATATATTATTATTTATATTGTATCATTATTTGATAAATATATAATTTTTATAAAAGAACTTGAACCCGCTACCCTTAGATCAGAAGGCACGCACGCTGACAAGTGCGTCACGAAACCAACACGTGGAAGTTTGAAGTTTTTTTTTTGACCAACGCCTCAAAACGGCGTAAAATCCCGTTAACACAAATTATTTCTATATATATGTACTATACGTACACAACGTTTCATTCAATTTCGTGTAGGACAATTGAGACACGCTCCTTGTCAGTGGTTTCCAACTGTTTAATTACTGTACTCGTTTTCAGTTATGTAGTTGACGCTTCCTAAAAATCTAAAATTCAATATTTTTCTTCGTAGTTATATTTTGTTGTGGTAGTGGATGGGTCGACGTGTCCTAAATTAAATCGTTTTTGCACCATTTTAACCTTTTCTTTCCATCTTAGGACGGCATATAACTACCACCGTTGCCAAAGTTGGAGGGGCGATATAGTGATTTATAAACAAAATGTGGAAAACCGTTGGTTTACGAAGTACACACCCCTTTGGTATGCGTACCACCCCTTTGGTAACCAAGGCATTGAGTAACAGCCCTAGAATTTTATTAATTGTTCTAGAATTCTATTAATAATTTATTACTTGTTTCTGTTTCAACAACTGTTCAGTACATGGAGAAATATGGTAACCCTATTTTCGCAATTTAATGTTCTTTATCTGATTTTAATATGCATCATTAAAGAAATATCAACACAATTTATTATTAAAAAATATGCCAACGCGTCGTTTTTCCTCCTTCACTCACAATCCGTAGATTGGAATTTCTGCGTACGTATGTGCCAAGCCGGCAGGTAAAACGGCGTTTACCCAGAGACCTAATTCATCACCTGTAACGATTTTCCATCGGCGCGGTTTGGTTTGGCTGGTGCGGCTGCTTTCCACATTCGTGCAGTAGTAAATCGTAGTCATCATAGTAGGTAGTAGCGAATACGTCGTCGATTTCAATGCGGCGGTATTTATAGTTTCGCAGAGGATTAGGTTAGTCACAGCAGCAGCACCACCAGCTGAGTAGCAGGTAGTCATGCGAATGCGTGTTTGTACCTCATAATTCCTCAGTTTTTATTGTTACTCTTGGGAATATATTATCTTATTGATTATATAATCACAGGTTAAGAGGTTTACTCAGGATAGGTTATGTTAAGTCATGTGAATAAAAATAACAAAATAAATATGAAGTAAAATTTTTACGTGCGTTACTATCGAATGATCTGCAGATCCTTCTCGTAAATTTACTTCTCAACATTCTCGTATATATTGTTGCATATCCTAAGTGTGTAATATTTTGACAATTTGGTGAGAAATTCAGTACATTAAAAAACGGCAGTACTTTCTTTGGGATCTACGAAAAATCACCGCGGTAAAATCACCGTGGTAAATTCACCGCTGGTACAATCACTGTGAGTAAATTCACCGCTAGTAAAATCACCACCTGTAAACTCACCGCCAAATACACATAGTCGCGCAAATTACGACGATTTAGTAATGACTCATATCCGATCAAAAGCATGAGTGCAATTTAAGAATACATATTTACATTTCTTGTCTTTACGAATGCGAATGAATGGCTGAATTGTCGGTTATAAAAGATACTAACAAACAAAATAAAAATCTGAAAATGTAGAGACAGGAAAATAAAGTATAACAGTCGTACAAAAATAAAAATGTATACTTTAAAGAAAAGCAATGAAACGCAAATACATAAAAAAATATTAAAAACAAGAATAACCAAAGAACAAGCAATTCTATGGGCAATACCGCGAATCATTGATTTCAATTTTTCCGAAATTTTATATATTTTTTTATTTTGCGTATGTTTCACTTTTATGAGGAGGAGTGCGTATATTAGTGGTAACGACAAATTCTGCGCTAATCCATGTATCGTAAACACTTGGTAGAACAATAGCGGCGTTGTTTTGAACGGTCAATCAGCATACCAATGTTCACTCTGCGCGAGCTTCGACAAATTTTCAAACGTTCTGAAAATGATGATTCGTTTATCTTCTCGTCCGCTGACGAATAAAACGAATGGCTCACCGCGAAGAGTCATTGATAACTCTTTAGGAATTTCGATGTCCCTTCGATGTTGCGCTCCCACTTTATTTCTTCTTCGAATATTTTGTATTGTTCTGTTAATAATCCTCGGTCGGGGTAATTTCGGAGCTGCTGCCAAACTGTTCTCACTCGATGCTGCCATGATTAACTCTTGATGGGTGTCATTGGAGATGAATGCCGCAGTCTTAATATTTTGATTTTAATTCGTTGAGTGTGCCTTTGTGTGCAGAATAATATTTGTTAAAGGCGCACTGCCTCTATGCGGGGAAGTGGTGCGCGGGACCAATACGGAGTTATCAAACGCGCGGTGATTTTTCCCAGCGGTAAATTTAGCCTGCGGTGAGTTTTCGCGCGATGAATTTTCGAGGTGGTGAATTTACCAGCGGTGATTTGGAAGCGGTGATGCTACCGCGGTGAATTTACTGGCTCCCCTTTCTTTGAAGGTGTTTTTCAAGTGAGAATTTGTTTAAGAATTCTTTATAATTATACTTCAACATCGCATTTGTTGTAACTGTATAATATTTTCATTATATAGTATTTTGTTTTCTAAGGTATTACCTCTTTTCATTGGTGCCCCCTCCTCCCAGTTATGATAATCGAATTTTACCCTTGCGGTAATATGTTAGGTTTAGATTGAAATCAAAATCATATGGCAGAGATGACCAACACAAATTCAGATGGCATCTATAACGAAAAACGATTTGTGCATCCATATGTTTGAAGTTCCTAGCCAAAATTCTCGTCATTTACCTTGTGTTTACACAGATGGATAAACGGATCATTGTGAATGTAATTACGCTGAGGATATTCAATTATTTTGGGTATAAAAGTCGTGTTATTGTTTGCAGTTAATATATCATTGTATTGGAATGGTTGTTGATTTAGTGATATGAATGGGCCATGATGTCGTGACAATTAGCAAAAGGTCCACACTGTCAAATAAAGTTTATCTGCCGGACTTTTGTTATCGGGACGTCAAGCGCCATTAGTAGTTAAGTGATTAGCATGTACAGTTAGGTTTAGATTTAGGATATAAAGTCAGATATTACATGAACCCCACACCGCTCACTTCGCTGTCTTACAACCAGCGTAAGAAGTTCACTCATCCAATTAAATGCTTATTAGCACAATAAAATGAACAAAATTTGTGACCAAAATTAAAACCCGCAAATGGTAACGCATCAGAAAAGCACACACTCATTACTGAATAATGATGGTGAAGAAAATAGTGTAGTTGATTGGTATGTAGAGGTTAAGAAATTAAGCTCCTTTTGGATAGGAGATGACTACGGTGCTCAGTTTGTAATATAATTTCATCCTTATTTCAAAAAGTTTAGACACCTTTGCTTTATATTGGTTATACTTTTTTTTGTTGCGAAAATCGTTACAGCGTGAAAACAACGTACATTCAATTAATCAACCATAAACTGCCGCGTTTTTTATTCACGCTCATTTCACTCCTATACTCCCTACAATACAATGACATTAATTCCGTCACGGAATCGGTTTTTAAACCGCTGGAAATATGCGCGTAAAAACGAAACATCCAGCTGAGGTCACTCGGCGTTTATTGGTGTTTCTGTGTCTTCTGGTCAAGCGATGAATTGTTGTAATATCGTCATAACATTGTCTATGTGACATAAATGCTAATTTCAATGATGGTATACGCAAAAGAGGGACAAGAATTTAAAGTTATCAAAAATGTACAGTATGGTTTCTACGATTCCTAGAACGCATTAAAATTTACAATGACGTGTTGTGTTGACCTGTTATAATTTTCTTGTTACCTGGCACATGTCAGTGTTGCACGTGCTTTATTTGTTTTAGCCCAATCTCATTTTAATGAAATTACCTAGGATTTGGGCGAAGAGATTTGTTTAAATTTCCGAAAGATTCAGTATTTGTTGATGGATAAATGGAAAATCTCGATATCAAAGTATCGCATAAACGTATCGGTACTTACATTTAATCGTAACAAAAGACGCCACCTATTAAGAGTTTTTGGAACTTTAATTTTTTTATAGTGTTGAATTTTGTAGAGTTTGGTTCATAGTAAAAAAACATTTTTAAGAGTATCGAAACATAAAGTTTCGCTACTTATTGAGAGTTAAAAAAACGATAAATATTGATAAGTATCGATACATGTTTTATTTTATATATTAATCGCTTAAAAATACTGCTGTCAGGGCAAGTAGAAAGTATCTAAGGAAATTGTAGAAGTTTACTAATATCGAAGGTATCGGAAATCGAGTCATGCGCCACCTATGCGCAGTTTTTCAAAGTAAATAATCTATAGATTGATTAAATCTTATAGTAATTGACAATACAAGAATGCTGCCACAGCGATGCGTCCATTATGTATGTTCAAGGAAATATCACCAAACTATTGGGAAGTTGTCGAGCTTACCAATACTTAAACATCGAATAATCCTGCTGATAATCCATTATTAGTTTTTGAAAATTCGTTGTATATTATGTTATATGCTTTATGTTTCACGCGGAGAAAACCTCCATTTGTAAAAATATCAACACATAATGTTTGATACTTGAAAACTGAATAAGTATTGATACGCATCGATACATCAGTTTCTATTCTATTTTAATAGTTTGCTAGTTTATTAATAATAACAAAGGTAATAGAAAGCGCTACGAGCACCACCCAATCGCAGTTTTTCATAGTATTTACCCATAGTATTTATGGGATTAACACCTCCCATGTAGAATACGTCAATTTGCATAAGGTTTCGATTCTTATACCTAAAAAAACGATAAGAATTGAAGAAGTATCAAGACATCAGTTCGATTCTATTTTTTAGACTCCTGTTCGTTATGTTATCTATAATATATGTCGAAGGAAATGTCACTGAACCATAGAGAAGTTTTGCGCACCTTATCGATAAGTACAATTAGTGGTATCTAAAGATGTTCCTGGCGTCATCTATTAGCAATTTTTGAAAAATTGTTCTATTTTTATGGGATTTATTTCCAACGGAGAAAATGTCAATATGCAAAAGTTGGATACTTGAAAGTTGGATACTTTACAAATTGACGTTGTCACCGTTGGAAACATAAACCCCATAAATATACAACAATATTTCCAAAACATATGATTTCAATACTTATTCAAGAGGAAAAAGCTTAATAAAATGGTTGCCAGAGCAAGTAGGAAGAATCGAAGGAAAGTATCGAAATATATTCATATCGACTCTACAGGAAATCTACGCAGGCCCCACCTATTCGCAGTGTTTCAACGTGTTTACTTAAGAATTAATTATTTCACAGAAATTAATTTACAGGATAGTATGCCTTGCTTATTCTACCGTGATTCTTATTCGTATCGTATCGACAGATGACCCTGGCGCCATCTATTTGATGCTTTTGAAAATGTATAGTAATTTTCTCACTAAGAATACGTCTTTGTAAAAGTATCAATACACAATGTTTCGATACTTATCGATACCTAATAAAACGACCTATGCCTAGTCGATATATCTGCACTAGTAATTTAAAAGAAATCTCGATATTGATATATATATATCGATATATCGGCCTCAAAATTTTGATATTTATTTTTTCCATAATATCGATATCGAAATTTTTAATATCGTTTTGACATGCTATTGACGTAACCGCTATCTGAGAAGTATTCCAAGAAGTTCAAAATTGGCATTTTTTCTTTTTATGGCCACATTTTAGGTTCTATATAATAGTTCTTAATCCATTGATATTTGTTGGAATCATTTGATTAAGATCAATATCGATTTTTTGCCAGTATTGCAATTATAATACTATTTTTATGTATTATTGCAATTATTATATTTGGTGGAAAGACTGATAAATCTATATATGTATTACTATTGTTAGTATTATTTTAAATATCGATTTTCGTCGTGATCATAAGATTAACAATAACAAATAATTACGGATACAAGTTAGGAACACTGCTGTAGCCGGTGTTTGAGTCCGAGATTCCATGTGAATTAATGATCACTGTAGATTATTGGAAACTGTAATTAGTCTTGAAACACATATACAGATGGCGCTCCTCTGGAATTTCGTCTGGATCGTTATTGATAATATCGATATTTCCGAGACGATATTTCGATATCGATATATTGAAAACTTGGAAATATCGATTTCGACAAATGTCGATATTTCATCATCGTCTGACATGTCTAATCTCTACGGATACTTTTTGAAACCTTCATTTTTTTTAAATAGATGAAATTAATTAAAGGATATCCGAGAAAATATGTGAAAAAGTTATGAACTAAAAACACTCACAAAAGTTGATTAAAACAATCCAACTCCAACTTTACGTATGTTATTACAAATCTTACATAATCTAACATAATACATGGTTCTTAATATTCAATTCGAATCGAAAATTGCTGCTTCTTCCTACCAAAAGCACCCACACGCTGACTTTTTCCACAGCTTCTTCTTCATCATCTTCGGCGTCTCGCGCATTGCAATAAATGCTCTCACCGTTAGGGTTGCCATACGCCTCCACACCACTGCATGCAATCGACGAAACATTTCCAAACTTACCGATTCCAGTGCGTTTGGCAGCGCTCGCGCTAAAAGAGCATCACGTTCGTTTAGTGCGCACCGATATTAGATATTACTGATATTAGCGAACGCATCACGTGGGCGTGCGATTATGAATTCGCGTTATTTGCGTACACGAGGGAGAGTGGCGAACGGTACTTTCATGCAGCCCGTAGGTACACCAGTAACACGACGCGCTGGGATGCAATACGATGCGATTGCATTTCAAAACGCTTCGAATTCGCAATTCGCCCAAAAACGTGCTGCATTACGCCAATTCGCGCGCATATATGCGCACAAATACATACATGTATGAGTGTGCTGTAATCATCGATCACGGCTTTGTTGAGTGACAGCGTTTGAGCAACGCTGGTTTGTGAGTTGCAATTAGCAATCGCCTGCTTCGTGCAGCTACAGTTATTCTCTTATCGGTATGCGCGATTCGTTGCCTGAAAAGCGGATTGTTTAAACTAATTTGTTTATTCAAATCAATGAAAGGAAAAAAACGAACAATTGATTCGTGTGTGTGTGATTAAAACGCGATAAAATGTGCAACTAATGTTTAATTAATCATTGTTTCATTTTGATTTATGGATAGTTTCTTTTGAAATTAAACTATTCTATCAAAGCATCAATTCGATTTGAAATTCATGTTGACATCAGGATAATCCATTACAGAAATGAAATATTCAGGTCTACTGAAAGAAATGTGTTTACTTAAGAATTAATTATTTCACAGAAATTAATTTACAGGAAAGTATGCATGGCTTATTCTACCGTGATTCTTATTCGTATCGTATCGACAGATGTCCCAGTCGCCATCTAATTGATGCTTTTGAAAATGTATAGTAATTTTCTCACTAAGAATACGTATATTTGTAAAAGTATCAATACACAATGTTTCGATACTTATCGATACCTAATAAAACGATGTACCTATGCCTAGTCGATATATCTACACTAGACATTTAAAAAAAATCTCGATATTGATAAATATCGATATCGAAATTTTTAATATCAGTTTGACATGCTGTTGACGTAACCGTCATCTGAGAAGTATTCTAAGAAGTCCAAAATGTGCAACTAATGTTTAATTAATCATTGTTTCATTATGATTTATGGATAGTTTCTTTTGAAATTAAACTATTCTATCAATGCGTCAATTCGAATTGAAATTCATGTTGACATCAGGATAATCCATTACAGAAATGAAATATTTAGGTCTACTGAAAGATATGTGGACGAACCATAAGAAGCTTTGCGGACCTTACGGATACTTTTACAATTAGTGGTATCTGAACATGTTCCTGGGGGAGATTTTGAAAAAGTAAAAGGATAAGTATCGATACGCCAGTTCGATATTTTTGAAGATTGTTACAAACTTAATGTGGTTCCACGACAAGTAGGCGGAATCGAAGGAAAGTATCGAATTATATTCATATCGAATCTAGAGGAAATTAATGCAGTCGCTGTTTTTCAAAGTATTTACTTATTAATTGAGTACATCAAAGAAAATAATTTAGAGAAAAGTATTCATTGCTTATTCCACTGCGATTCTTATTGTTAATGATTTCCACGGAAGTGAAAAGTTTTTGAAAAGTTTATTTTGTCACGAAGAAAACGTCCATTTGTAAAAGTATCGGCTCATATGTTTCTGATACTTATCGATATGTAAAAACGATATACCTAAATTTCTTCTCGCAAAGCACGTAAATAGTGTATGGGAGTGATGGGAGAATTTTCAACGCTAATTATTACGTTCGGTCCTGCCAGTGTCAGGATGGGAGTCTCTTGGTCTCTCTATGTTCGGGC
>JAODAC010033199.1:0-14075 GCA_027575185.1 Mimaenictus wilsoni
GTTTTATTTATATTTGCTAAATTCCTTTGTATACAAATCTCACACTAATCGATTACGAAGTAAATTTCTCACAATCTCTAGTAAGATTTTCTTCCATTAACTATTTAAGACAGATATAATATAATGTGGAAGTTGAATCTAATAATGTCAGCAACGTCGATCACATATACATGTTTCGACTTAAAAATTCCATTTTTTCTCATATTTCCCTTATCTCTATGGATAAGTATTATATACCAATCGATTTAGAATGAAATTTTCTATAAACTGCTGCAGCCACTTTTACGTTTAGTTACGTAGAAGCGATGTTATAAGTGATGGAAGTTGAGTTTAACAATGGTGACATTTTCGCAGTCGACAAAAAAATGAATTGAAATGACTTGTCCCAAACATTGCACTTTTATTTATGTTTACTGCTCATTTGTGTTCACAAATCTTACACCAAACGATTCAGAAATAAATTTTCTTCCTTCCAAAATGAAGATTATTTCCGATTACATACTTAGAAGCGATTTTACAGGTCTCTAAAGTTAAGTTTACTTACGTCGAGACCGTCGAGTTCAGAAAAATGACTCGTCTTAAATATTCCATTTTTCTCATATATCCCCTTGACCTAAAACTATAAATCATTCAATATTCGACTCAGCATGAAATTTTCTATAAACTCCTATAATACATTTCCGTTCAGTTACTTAGAAGCGATATTATAACTAATGAAAGTTGGGTACAATAACGGTTACATTTTCGTAGCCGAAAAAATGACTTGTACCGAATAGATCAGTTTTATTTATATTTGCTATATTCCCTTGTTTACAAATCTTATACTAATTGATTACTAAGTAAATTTCTCATAATCTCTAGTAAGATTTTCTTCCAGTAATTAGTTAAGACCGATATTATATAACGTGGAAGTTGAGTCTAATAATGTCAGAAACGTCGATCACATATACATGTTTCGACTTAAAAATTCCATTTTTTCTCATATTTCCCTTATCTCTACGGATAAGTATTATATACCAATCGATTTAGAATGAAATTTGCTACAAACTGCTTGAACTACATTTACGTTTAGTTACTTAAAAGTGATATTATAACTGATGGAAGTTGAGTTTAACAATGGTGACATTTTCGCAGTCGACAAAAAAATGAGTTGAAATAACTTTTCCCAAACATTGCACTTTTAATTATACTTACTGCGTTTTTGTGTTCACATATCTTACACCAAACGATTCAGAAATAAATTTGCTTCCTTCCACGTGAAGATTATTTCCGATTACATACTTAGGAGCGATTTTATAGGTCTTTGAAATTACGTTTACTAACGTTGACACCGTCGATTTCAGAAAAATGACTCATCCTAAATATTCCATTTTTCTCATATATCCCCTTGACATAAGAGTATAAATCATACAACATTCGACTCAGCGTGAAATTTTCTATAAACTCCTATAATACATTTCCGTTCAGTTACTTAGAAGCGATATTATAACCGGTGACAATTGAGCAAAATACCAGCATTTTCACACCCTGAAAAATGAGTTGAAATGACTTATATCAAACATTGAACTTTTATTGATATTTGCTACATTGCTATATTCACAAATCTTACACCAATCGCTTAAGAAGTACATTTTCCACAACATCCAGTAAAATTTCCTTCGATTATTTATATCAGACCAATATTATATAACGTTGAAGTTGAGTCTAATAACAGCAGTCTAATCAGCAGCGCCGATTATATATAAATGTTTCGACTTAAAAATTCCACTTTTTCTCACATTTCCCTGATGTTTATTGTTATATATTATATTCCATTCGACTTGGGATGAAATTTGCTACAAAGTGATAGGACACTTTTTCATTTCGATATTTAGGAGCGATATTATAACTCATGAAAGTTGAGTTTAATACTGACGTCATTTTCGAAGTAGCAGCAATGTTTTGACTTGACTTGTCCCAAACATTGTTCTTTTATTTATATTTGCCGCTTTCCAGTATTTATAAATCTTCCACCAATCAATTCAGAAGTAAATTTTCCACAATCGACGGTAAGATATCCTTCGATTTATTACTATGGAGCGATATTAAAGAACGTTGAAACTGAGTCTAATAACGTCAGTATCATCGATCTAATATAAATGACTCGGTCTACAAATTCAATTTTTTTACATATATCTCTTACCCCTATGAGTTTATATTATATATCATTCGATTCAGGATAAATTTCGCTACAAACTGCTGGTGATAGACTTTCGTTTAGTTACTTAGAAGCGCTGTTATAACTAATGAAAGTGGAGTATAACAACGACATTTTCGAAGCTACATTAATCCTCAATCCGCATTAATCCTCTTTCAACGCACATAACTCTCGCGTACATTAATCAAATTTAACGAAAACATACATAGACATAGATTATTTAATTACAAATCGACTGATATATAGTTTACCTAAATATAATTAATAAATTCCATTTTATTTCAATTCATATTTAAACTGAAACATACACTTCAATTCCTGTTTCAAATCTCCTCTTAAAACTCACGAATCGTTAAAAAAAATTAATTTGTTGCCGCCACGTAGGAGGGCTTCAAAGGCAGATGTGAAGTTTGCGGGTGGCGCTTACACGGAGCCCTTGGTGTAATAATCTTCGTTCGATCTCGAAGAAGATACTTGTGGTTGCGTGCCCCGTGTCGATACTAAACGTCAGGCCAATCTCTGTGGGCCTGAGTAATTTGCTGCCTTTTGTAGGCAGCACCAGTAAAAGACACCTCAGCGCGAAGGTGCGATACAATTCTCTATAATTATGCCGTTTTGTTCGTAAAAACCGACACGTGTTTCCACGATCATTATCTCCACCCCGTGGCTAACTGGCTGCTTGTTTCTGGTTAACCTCAGCCCACAGACAGACATTGTTGCTGTCCTGGTCAAGTCAAAACGAAATTCAAACCGTGAAATATCGAAAGAAAAATACAAACAAACCTTTCAACCCTTTTAAAACCCCTTTTAAACAGGGTTTACTTAAATATTTCAGTTGAAAAATGCCAACGTCTTTATTACAGCAGATTAAATAACTGTTTTCTCCGTTTTCTTTTCTTATTTTCAGTTTTTTTCTTCTTGTTTTTCATCCACCCGCTTATTACATCTTATTACTTTCTCGCTTCTTACATAAACTTAATTAAACTTTATAAAAACCCTTTTCATCTATCCATTGAACGCCATAATTATTAATTAACTTTCATTGTGCGAAGAGGCTGCGCCAATAAAAATTAAAAACTTTGTCGAAATTTTTGACGATAACTTTTGATGCTGTAAAATCATTAAAAAAACGCGTCGAAGTAGTCGAACAATGCGGAAGTTTTAAACGATTTTATCTTGTCTTCGTTGCATCTGCGTTTTTTCCAACGAAGTCGCGTCGCAACGGAGAAATTTACCTGACCTTTGACCAATTTCGGAAAACGCATATCAATTTGCATATCAATATTTTCTTTCTTTCCTTTCGCGAATTATTTGCTGTTGTGTTGTACAACCAAACCTCAAATCGACATGTCGAATATATGAATGTTCGCAATCTTGATCACATTTTTTTTCTGCAATTGTGCGCTGTGCTGAATTTTGTTGCATCGTGATGCAGAGACAGTAAGTTCTTTATTCGACGTTCTTTTTGGTTGGTTGCGATAATACAAAACGCGTATTGTTCTTCTTCGTGCCACGTAAGCGAGGCGTTGGATGGGTTGTTGAATATGGGCTGTGGCATAATTTTATCATTTTCAAGGGTTTTTGAGGGTTAATGATTCGTATTCATTTGCAATTTACACCTGCATTCAATCGAACGACCTTTTCGCTCCTTTTCGGCACGATTACGGCTTGTTTTATGGCTATTAGTTTTAATTTTGTGGCGTTTCGGTTCGTTTAGAGTGTATCTATAGATTGATCTTGGTCTTCCTGTTCCTAGTGGTTAATAGATTGGCGAATTTTGTTGAAAAAAAAATGGGTTGTTAGCATTTTAATAGATGGAAAAGGTGTTGAGAAATCGATTAAATTCACACTATTAAATCTTTTTAACCTTTCTTTCTTTTAAAGTGGTTAAGAGGAAAAGGCATCAGAGAAACTCGGAAAGTTTAAGTAAGTTTTGCAGTTTAGAGTCCTATAAGTTCCATAAATTTGTAACACGGTAAAAATATAAATATGTTGTAGCATTATGTTGCTTTATGTAGCTTATGTTGATGACCCAACTTTATTCCTTGTAGAAATCGTCATAAAACGCGCGATTCGATTCATTTTCTTCTTGACTAGTTTAGTTGCGTACACTCTAGCGACTTTAATTTTGATCAAAAACAAAAAACTAAAATATTTTTGCAAAGTGCATAAAGTTTTCCTGAATATGACGTCGCATATTTTCGACGAAATTTAAAAATTGCATATTTTTATGGAGATTTAAAATAAATGTGCATTTTTCACATACAAATTCAACTTTAAAGTCAGATGAAATATATAAATATATAACTCCTAAAAAACAAATGACGTCATATTCAAGAGAATTTAATTATCTATAAACTAAGCCTTTATTTAGCTAAATTTGTTCAGTAAAATTTGCGCAATCGTGTACGCAACGTCGAAAAACAATATTATTTAAAAATTTCAAACATGAGAATTTCGTTCTGTTCTTATCTATAATTCAGTTATTATTAAAAAACTTAAAATTTTAATGCCTATAAAATATTCTACGACTTTAAACTTTAAACTTTAATGACTATACAATATTCTACGACGCTTTTAAACATTTTTTTGTATGAAAATGTAGCAATAAAATAGTACAACCATATAGAAATCGCTATAAAGCACAAATCGATCCATTTTTTGCTTGACTAGTTCGGTTGCGTACATTCTAGCGACTTTAAAATAGGTCAAAAACAAAAAAACTAAAATAGCTTTGTAAAGTGTATAAAATTTTCTTGAATATGACGTCGAATACTCTTGAGAAAATATAAAACATTGATATTTTTATAGAGTTATAAAATTAAAGTGCATTTTTAACATACAAATTCTAATTAAAAATAAGAAAAAATATATTAATATATACTTCTTTAGAAAACAATTAATGTCATATTCTAGAGAATTTAATTATCTCTAAAACAAGCCTTTACTAAGCCAAATCATTTTAGTAGAATTTATTCAATCGTGTACGCAATATCAAAAAAACGATATAATGAAAGAAACTCAAAGTTGAGCAAATATGAGAATTTCTTTCTGTTATTATCTATTAGTCCATTATTATTCAAAAATTTAAAACTTTAATGACTATACAATATTCTACGACGCCTTTAAACATTTTTTTGCATGAAAATGTAGTAATAAAATAGTGCAACCATGTAGAAATCGCTATAAAGCGCAAATCGATTCATTTTTTGCTTGATTAGTTCAGCTGCGTACATTCTAGCGACTTTAATATTAGTCAAAAATAAAAAACTAAAATATTTTTGCAAAGTGTATAAAATTTTCTTGAATATGACGTCAAATATCTTCGAAAACAATGTAAAAATTGCGTAATTTTATGCAGATTTAAAATTAATGTGCATTTCTCACATACAAATTCAACTTTAAAGTAAGATAAAATATATAAATATATAACTCTGAAAAAAGCAAATGACGTCATATTCTAGAGAATTTAACTATCTATAAATCAAGCCTTTATATAGCCAAATTAGTTCAGTAAAATTTGCTCAATCATGTACGCAACGTCGATAAACGATATTGTTAAAAAAAAACTCAAACATGAGAATTTCGTTCTGTTCTTATCTATAATTCAGTTATTATTTAAAAAAAAATTTAATGACAATACAATATTTTACGACACTTTCAAACATGAGGTTTCGCATGATAATTTAGCAAGAAACTAGTATAACTTAAATAATAACCAATAAAGTAAAGCAATTCGATAGTAAATGAAATTTCGAAAGTAAACTCCTAAATTTAACAACGCAAAATCAGTGGTGATTGTCGGACAAAAAACCGATCCAAATTGTACAGCTTCCAGCTTGAATTACACGAATTGCAAACACGTCGCCGTCGCCAACGTGGCCGTCAACACCGCTCTTTACAATGCATATGTATATGAGCATGCAGAGCAATTAAAATCGTTGAGATTTACGACCGTTTGCCACATTTCAGCAGAGGCCCAAACCATCCGAGGCATTCTTTCATTCCTGGCTGTATTTTTATTCGTTTTTTTTTATCATACGGGTAGGTGTAGTCCAATATATTTTGGCCACGACTTTGATTTAAAACACTATGCAGTCCTCTCTTCGCTGATCGACCACGCGTCGTTGCAGGGCGGCCCCTGCAACGCAAAAAATGTGCGCCGAAACAACAGGTTCGCTCGTCGCACAAACTCACCGCCCTCCCTTTCAGGAACACCATGAACGCGCGACGCGTCGATTATTTACAATATTATAAAATATGATTTAATGATAAGTTGCGTCCTGCTTGTTTTGCGTACGTGTACGTTCGCGTACGTGGAGCTAGAATAACGGGCCGTCCCGAAAATGATCGTAATTTTATAATCAACGAATCACCGTTATTGTACCGATCGGTTCGTCGACGATGAATTACTTAAGCATCGTGGCCCTTTAGTGCCTTCCAACTGTATGATTTACATATTATTCATTTCGGCTGCGCCTGCGCAAAACGCATATAACGAATCGAGTGCTGAGAGAACAATAAACATTCGCAGCGTAGTGGAAAAGATGGAAGAGAGCCCAGCCTCTTTTCGGCGGTACAAGGTGTAATTAAAAATTAATTCCCCGCTTGCATATATTGTCGATAATTATCAATTGCACTCGTCGTCGTTGTTGGGCATGTTCGTGTGTGGCTTTCGTGAAGATGGCGATTTATCTTTCGGCAATTAAAATCTTCAAAAAACATGTTTCATTCTAAATGATTTAAAAAATTCGAAAATTTTACTACTTACTTCTTTTTCCCTAAAATTAACACCAAATTTAACATTTTGGCGTCTCCACCTTAAGAGTTAATAACTTTTCCTTTTTTTCTAAGTCCATATTTGCTATGAATTTTTCTAAGTCTATTCGTAGCATTTTGATTGAAGCGCCCGGTCTTTCTTTTTATTTCGAGCATAGAAGAAATATTAATTTCTTTGTAGATTCATTAATTGTGCTAAATGATTGCCATATCAAAGAAGAACATGTTCTTTGATATGGCAATACTAGCTAGTCTGGGGTCGTTCAAAACAAGACTGTTGTATGATAGTAGTTGTGTGAATGAGTTAGGAAAAATCATTACTAAGTACTTGCTCACAAATATGTAAATCGTTTTTTTTTTACTTTGCGTGCACATTTTTGAAAGTTCTACTGAACATATTTCAGTAAATCATGGCTTGTGCTATAGATAATTGACTTTTCTAGAATATAACGTCAAATGCGTCTAGGTAACAGAGTTATTTACCCTTTTTTGTCTTATTTTAAATCGAATTTGTATACGAAAAATGTCGACGTTTCATGCAATTCAACAAAAAAATGCTTTTTCTTTAATAGTCATCGATTTTGCATTGTTAAATTCAGAAATTGACTTTCAGAATGTCACTTGGAACTGTATTATTTGAATTATATCAAAATGTAATCCAGGGTCATAATCGTTTACTTTATTTACGTTAAATAATTTTATTTAAGTAATAATTCATTTTAAGCAGTTTTTGTTTTATTTTATGTTTTTATTTCACTTTTATTTCACAATTTGTTTTGATTTAAGCCGGAAACATTATTGCAAATAGTCTTAATCAATAATTAAACTATTCTCAAATAGTCTCTCAGAATTTCAAGTTTGTAGTAGCAATATTTACGAAGTTATAGCACATAATGCTTCTAAAAATATACAGTACCCAATTTTTGCCTCATCTCGGATCATTGTTTCTTGTCTTTGCGTACACGATTAAAAAGAGTCTACTGAAGCAATTACGTTGCGCAATGGTTTGTTATATAGATAATTAAATTCTCTAGCATATGACGTCAATTGTTTCATGACAAAACATATTTATACAATTTTTTTCGTCTTTTAAATCAAATTTGTATACGAAAAATGTATTTTAAGGCCATGTAAACATGTCGACGTTTCGTGCAATTCAACAAAAAATTGCTTTTTCTGTAATTGTCATCGATTTTGCATTGTTAAATTTAGAAATTGACTTTCAGAATGTCACTTGGAACTGTATTATTTGAATTATATCAAAATGTAATCAAGGGTCATAATCGTTTACTTTATTTACGTTAAATAATTTTAGTTAATTCAATTTAAGTCGTTTTGTTTTTATTTTATGTTTCTTGAATTTGCTTCGATTTAAGGCGGAAACATTATTGCAAATAGTCTTAATCAATAGTTAAACTATTCTGAAATATTCTCTCAAAATTTCAAGTTTGTAGTTGCAATATTTACGAAGTTATAGCACATAATGTTTCTAAAAATATACAGTACCCAATTTTCGCCTTTTCTCGCGTCATCGTTTCTTGACTTTGCGTACACGATTAAAAAGGGTCTACTGAAGCAATTACGCTGATCGATAGTTTGATTTATAGATAATTAAATTCTCTAGCATATGACGTCAATTGTTTCATGATAAAATATATTTATACTTTTTTCTTCGTCTTTTAAATCAAATTTGTATACGAAAAATACACGTTTAATTTAAAACATGTAAATTTTAAGATTTAATAGAAAATACTAGATGTCATATTCAAGCAAAGTTCATAAGCTTACCAAATGCGTTTTACTTTTTTGTTTTCGATTAATATGTAGGACGCTAGACAGTACGCAACTGAGCAAATCAAGCAGAAACGAGGCGATGTATACATGGGGACGTGAATTTCATGTAATTCATTGGAGATAAATAAATTCGTTGGAGATAAACTAATTATTATTTCAGCTTTTCCTTCTGCACATGTGCACGTAACAAAGCATTCGAATCAGTGATGGACAATTGGGAAACACACCTTGTAAGTGATTTAAAAAAAAAAACTTTTTTTAAAATTTTTAATATTGAAATATACCAACAACTTTGTAGTAGAACCTAGGTAAATATAATTAAACTGATTTGTATATATCAAGGTCCAACTGCGAATTAAAGTGCAGTGATTGAAACGCATTGCTTTTCAAGCTTCTGTTCGAGCAGGAGAATTGAAGTGATTTACGCGCTTTCCGCGCCACTGCAAATTCCAGCCCAAACTAACACGAACGAACGTCGACTATCTCTATTCATCCGCGCTATTAATTTAACGGGAGGTATAATTAAAGCATGGTGTCGGAAAGGTTGCGCGATTCGACAACCGGCTAGAAATTATAGCATTTACACCTTCGCCGTCGCGTCGTCATGCGACCGCGATTATTAATCATTCGACCTGCCTGTAGTACCGTCTGTTTGCTATGGAATTGTGCCATATAGCACATAGTGCACAGAATACACATAATGCGATAGAAATTAAACGATCTAAGAGACACACGTACAGGCTGCTAACAAAACAGTTGCATAGCACGATCTTGGCGTTTTCGTTTCGGCTGCAATCACACATCATAAGCCTAAGGACTCGTTCAGACCACACTCTGATCACGGTAAACGCTCATTTCCTTGCAGTATATCCATGGTTATCGCAGTTAATAAGCCTCTGAGGTTGAGAAGGGTTCAAATCTTTTAGGCGCGATACTGAAAAAATGATAACCCGTTTTCATACAACCAGGAATAAGTTGTGTCAGTCGGTACAAGTTTAGTGTAAACGCCACCTTAATAATGCGATGCTAATTAAACGATCTAAGAGACACTCGTACAGGCTACTAACAAAACAGTTGCATAACACGGTCGTGGCGTTTTTGTTTCGGCTGCAATCACACATTATAAGCCTAAGGACTCGTTCAGACCACACTCTGATCACGCTAAACGCTCATTTGTTTGCAGTATATCCATGGTTATCGCGGTTAATAAGTCTCTGAGGTTGAGATAGACTCAAGACATTTTGGCGCAATTCTTATAAACTTGTTGACTGCTTTTCGTACAAGCAGGGATGAATTTTGTCACTCGCTACGAGTACTAAACTCGTAGGTTTAGGTGTAGGTTAGATGTTAATAATGCGATACTAATTAAAGAATCTAAGAGACACACGTACAGGCTGCTAACAAAACAGTTGCATAGCACGATCTTGGCGTTTTCGTTTCGGCTGTAATCATACATCATAAGTCTAAGAACTCTTTCAGACCACGCTCTCATCGCTCTAAACACTCATTTGTTTGCAGTATATCCATGGATATCGCAGTTAATAAGTCTCTGACGTTGAGATGGTTTCAAATCTTTTAGGCGCGATACTGAAAAAATGATAACCCATTTTCATACAAGCAGGAGTGAGTTGTGTCAGTCGCTACGAGTGTAGGCTAAAAGGCATCTTAATAATGCGGTACTAATTAAACGATCTGAGAGACACACGCACAGGCTACTAACAAAACAGTTGCATAGCACGATCATTCCGTTTTCGTTTGCAGTATATCCATAGATTATCGCGGTTAATAAGTCTCTGAGATTGAGATGGACTTAAGTCATTTTGGCGCAATTCTTAAAAACTTGTTGACTGTTTTTCGTACAAGCAAGGATGAATTTTGTCACTCGCTACGAGTTTAGTGTAAACGCCACCTTAATAATCCGATACTAATTAAACGATCTAAGAGATACACGTACAGGCTGCTAACAAAACAGTTGCATAACACGGTCGTGGCTTTTTCGTTTCGGCTGTAATCACACATCGTAAATCTAAGGACTCTTTCAGACCACGCTCTCATCGCGCTAAACTCTCATTTGTTTGCAGTATATCCATGGTTATCGCGGTTAATAAGTCTCTGAGGTTGAGATAGACTCAAGACATTTTGGCGCAATTCTTATAAACTTGTTGACTGCTTTTCGTACAAGCAGGGATGAATTTTGTCACTCGCTACGAGTACTAAACTCGTAGGTTTAGGTGTAGGTTAGATGTTAATAATGCGATACAAATTAAACAATCTAAGAGACACACGTACAGACTGCTAACAAAACAGTTGCATAGCACGGTCGTAGCGTTTTCGTTTCGGCTGTAATCACACATCATAAGCCTAAGGACTCTTTCAGACCACGCTCTCATCGCGCTAAACGCTCATTTGTTTGCTGTATTGTTATGGTTATCGCAGTTAATAAGTCTCCGAGGTTGAGGTGGTCTCAAATCTTTTTGGTGCGATACTTATAAACTTGTTAACCGGTTTTCATGCAACCAGGAATGAGTTGACAGTCGTTACGAGTTTGGTCTAAAAGCCATCTTAATAATGCGATACTAATTAAACGATCTAAGAGACACTCGTACAGGCTACTAACAAAACAGTTGCATAGCACGGTCGTAGCGTTTTCGTTTCGGCTGTAATCACACATCACAAACCTAAGGACTCTTTCAGACCACGCTCTCATTGCGCTAAACTCTCATTTGTTTACAGTATATCCATGGTTATCGCAGTTAATAAGTCTCTGAGGTTGAGATGGTCTCAAAAACCAAACCTAACCTAACCTAACCCAACCTAACCTAACCTAACCGAACCTAAGGACTCTTTCACGCCACACCCTCATGGCGCTAAATGCTCATTTGTTTGCAGTGTATCATGGTTAAAGCGCTTAATAAGTCTCCGAAGTTGAGATGGTCTCAAATCTTTTTAGCGCGATACTCAACTACTTGTTAACCGCATTTCATACAATCAGGAAAGAGTTGTCAGTCGCTACGAGTTTGGTCTAAAAGCCATCTTAATAATGCGATACTAATTAAACGATCAAACAGTCACTCGTACAGGCTACTAACAAAACAGTTGCATAGCACGGTCGTAGCGTTTTCGTTTCGGCTGTAATCACACATCATAAACCTAAGGACTCTTTCACGCCACACTCTCATCGCGCTAAACTCTCATTTGCTTGCAGTATATCCATAGATATCGCAGTTAATAAGTCTCTGAGGTTGAGATGATCTCAAATCTTTTTGGCGCGATACTCAAATACTTGTTAACCGCTTTTAATACGATCAGGAATGAGTTGTGTTAGGCGGTACGAGTATAGAATAAAAACCTCCTTATTCCTCTTAGTCTAAATGACTATTTAAAAGACAAGTTGAGGCTGTTTGTTATTAACCTTTGACTTTGCCTGCGAAGAACTCAGTAGCAAACACACCTATTCAAACCATATACAGGTTATTCGCTTAACAGTATGAAACGCGTAAATTTCATTTAATCAAAACCTGGTAAGTAGGTGTGCATGAGATTCGCTTACGTCTAGTGGGCGAATGTTCGTGCGAAACGCACCAAAGTGTGCAATCAAATTAGAATTAGGCCTCGACTAACGTAATTTGCGTCGTAATTACAGATTACTGTCAATGCATTTGTCTAAATTGCTTTTTATCTGCCCTTGTCGGGCTTTTGGCTTGGCTAATTTGGATTTGCATCATTTTAATCAGTTAATCCTTCTTTTGATTTTTTTTAGCTACGTATGTAGGATTACACATCTACAGGCGTCGAAATAACTCTCAAAATGCAAAGAAATATAATTATTTTAACTATAGTTAACTATGAATTGAGAAACACACCGCTGTGAAGTTAGTAAAAAATCCCAGAAAAGAATTTTATTAGAGATTTCCATAAGAAAAGAAATAAAAAATAAAAATCGAGCGTACCCCATCTCCTTTACATATGTTGTTTATATGACCCAAATGAGTGCAAATTTTGAGAGAGCCATGTTTTGACTCGGTGCAAGTGTCATAAAATGACGATTAAAATATGAAATTTTCAATAGATCCGTCCATAAGAGGACATATTCACTCGATTTTCTCCGAAACTATATGAGAGTGCCTCGAGATGTTCAAATAAAAGTTTTTGTAAATTCACAGAGGAATATGCTGATGAGAAAAGAACCATTATTGAATCGGTGAAGATAGGAGAAAGGGTTAAATAAAGAGATAATGCATTGAAATTTGTTCTAAAATGTAATCGATCATGATTTTTCTTTCTTCAGCATGTTCCTCTATGAATTTGCAACAACTTTTGTTGGAATATCTTGGGACACTCTCATCTAGTTTTGGAGAAAATCGAGTGAATATGTCCTCTTATAGACGGATCTATTGAAAATTTCATACTTTAATTGCCATTTTAGGACACATGCACCGAGTCAAAAAAATGGCTCTCACAAAATTTGTACTCATTTGGGTCATATAAACAATATATGTAAATGAGAAGGGGTACGCTCGATTTTTATTTTTTATTCCTTTTCTTATGGAAATCTCTAATAAAATTCTTTTCTGGTTTTCTTTACCATCTTCACAGCGGTTCGAGACACCTTTATTTAAAATTTGGCACATCTTGTTGTTGACCTTTCAATCACTCCTTTTAAATTTCGATTATTTAAAAACCTAACCTAAACTCAAATAAACCATAAACATGCACAATAGGCATGTCAAAAAAATATCGATATTAATAAATATCGATATATCGGCCTCAAAATGTGGATATTTATCGATAATTTCATTTTCAATAATATCGATACATCGATATCGACATTTTATCGTTTTGACATGTAATTGACGTTACCGCCATCTGCCAGGTATTCCGCGAAATTCAAATTCGGCAATTTTTCCATATTTTAGGTTTTATATAATAATCTTAATCCATAGATATTTGTTGGAATCTTGTCATTTACATAAATATTGATATTACATTGATCTACTTTTATTTATCATTGTAATTAATATATTTGATGAAACCCATATACAGATGGCGTACCTGTGAATTTTCTATTTGATCGATAATCGATATTAATAATATTGATATTTTCGAGACGATCTTTCGATATCAATATATCGAAAAATTGGAAAAATCGATTTCGACAAATATCGATATTTCATCATCGTCTGACATGTCTAATGCACAATTATTAAATAAAGGTAAAATTAGTAAAGTAAGAGGTGTGGATTATGCATGGCTGGAAGGGATACATGGGAGCATGTGATTAAGGAATGTAGCGGATTAAATGAAG
>JAODAC010033221.1:0-14069 GCA_027575185.1 Mimaenictus wilsoni
ACATCTAAATTGACATATAGTAAACGAAAGCACCTAATTTTATTGCTGAACAATGATTATTAACAAAGATAATAAGCATTTTATAATGTGATAGTTGGTACATTTTGACATTTGGCAGGTGTTTTTCTAACTTTTACAGAACATATCTTTCATAAAAATTACATTAAAGGAAAAATATGCACGTGATATCTAAATTGACATGTTACACGAAATAACCAAGTTTTATGGTCGTACATTAACTACTAACGTAGTTAATAAGGATTTTATAATGTAAATGTACGAACATTTCATTTTGCAAGTTCTTTTTTCTAACTTTAACTTATACTAGGTCTCATATAAATAGCATCTAAACTGTAAATATAGTAAACAAAATCACCGAATTTTATTGCTGAACATTGATTATTAACCAAGACGCTATTGATTTAAAATATGATTGTAGGTACATTCGTATATTTGATATGTTGTTCTTTTAACTTTAACAGCACATATAAGTTATATAAATGGCATTAATCGAAAAATATACTCATAATATTTATACAGATACATAGTAAATAAAATCTGAAAGTTTCATTATCGTACATTGATAATTAACAAAGATATTCAAGATTTTATGATGTGAAACTTTTTTTCTAACTTTGACAGCATATATCTTTTATAAAAACGATATTAAACGATAAATATATCCATATCATATAGACTGACAAATAAATAGAACCCCAAAATGTCATCGTTATACATTGTTTATTAACAAATATAATGATAATTTAATAACCTTAACGCATATTCGAACCTTGGGTTGGATTTTCTAAATTTAACAGCGTATATCTTTTATAAAAATAAGAATAAATTAAAAATATAAACTATGGAATGTCTATTGACATATAATAAACAAAATTACTAAATATCATCATCATATTTTGATTAGTAACAAAGTTATTAAGGAATTTATGCAGTGAACATAGTTTCCTAGACATTGTTGGAGTTTTTTTATAATTTAACATCACGTATCTTTTATAAAAATAGCAATAAACGAAATATATTTACATATCACATTGATTGAAAAATAGTACACAAAATCACCAAGTTTTATTAACGACCGTTAATTATTAATAAAGTTACTATCGGATTTCTAATGTTATAAACTACTTTCGAACTTTTAGTTTCATATTTTTTTAATTTTAACAGCATATATCTTTTATATAACAAACATTAAACGAAAAATATTTGCGTATATTTTCATATAATAAACAAAATAATCAAATTTCATTGTCATGCATTGTTTAATAACACAGATAATAACGATTTTTCATATTCGTACTTTTGGTACGCTCGCTACGAGCCATTGAGTGCATTCAGTGATAGGAGTGCATAAGAGACGCACGCGCCTCGCTTATCGAATATACTTTGACTTGCACATCACGAGTCTCACTCGTGCAGTACATACTTGGTCCAAACTCTCTGCTAAAATTGGTAGTATAATATTTGATAATATTTTGTGGTAACATGTTTAAATGTTACAAAGATCGAAACTTGGCAATTTTTAAATTCTCACAAAATTGTTGGTCAATGTTTTTCGACATTCTTGCATTTTACGACCGATTTCGTGAGCCCTAAGCCTACTTTATGCACATCGGCAAAAAATGGGCTAAACATATCTTTGGCAGGCGTCTTTGTCAGACGTGGATTCTGAAACACTTCCGTTTGTCTCCGCGCGCTGTCCTTCGGCACATTTCGTCTGTGTTTGAACTCTCGTCCTCACTGCGTCGTAATTCGTGATTAACTGGAAGCGGAGGCCACACGCACACCCAAAAAGCCTTCAATCATAAAAACGCCCCGGCCCCAACAAGGTGCAAAAGATGCAGCATTTATGAACTGCCCGCACTTAATTTATATTTACGTCTCGCGCCATCATCACCGCGCCTGCTTTTGTGCGCGAGTGCTCGATATTTTTTTACTGTTTCGGATCGTTCCGTACCGAAAATTTACAACCCGATCGATGTATAATGGGCCTGGCCGTCCGTCGTCTGACTTTTAGCACTCGCAGCCAAAAACGTATTAATATTAAGCCTGAAAGGATTACGTTTATTGTCGTCCTTTGTCCTCGCATCAAACACAACACGCCGCACAAAAGACCACATTTTCGGTTGTCTATGTTTTATTTTCCTCGCCAAAGAAATAGGGGTGTAATCGACCTATTTGTACATTGATTGAGCTTGAAATATGTAACATCTTTGTGGGGTCTTTGCGGCACACCTCCGACAATATTTCTGGCGGTAGGGCGAAAGAAATTAAAGGGTGTGAAGACACTGTTTTCATGCCGCAGTTACTTATTAGCGGCAACTGATTCTAGAGGAAAAGAGCTGTTAGGAAGTTAGCAGCAAATTTCCCAATTTTATTAAATTTAGAACTAATATTCTTAATATTATTCAGATTGTATATGAAAATATTTGCTTTTATTGGGTAAAAATATATAAATTTAAGAGTGCGGTTCTAATTAACAGAGAAATAATTTACTATTGACAGTTTGCTGCTAACTTCCTATCGATATCTACACATATAAGTAATCCCTTGGCCGCTGTTCGGCTCACATTGGGCAATTTCCACAAAAAATAGACATAAATCAACGTAGTGCAGAGAAAAACACATTACATGTTTCTTCATCATCAATTTTAACGTTTTTATAATAACAATATCAAATTATATGATACACCATAAAAAATCTTAACTTTTCTGCATTCCTAACAAGTATCTAGAATTTAAAATTGTCTTTTTTTACATAGAGTTAACAAAGATAGAGTTTACCCTTTACTGACGCTATGAAGAAGAAAAATGTATTCAACGTGTTATACATCAGCATATTCTCCATTTCATAGTCTATTAACTGATGTTTAGCCTTCTACTGTTTAGCTAGTGTACAATAACTTTTTGAGGGTGTATATAAAGGCGCGCAGCGGATCGCTTGTAAATCGTCCATTAACAAGTTGCGGCTGCGTTTAACACACTCGACGTGAAGAGCGCGTGAGCCAAATGTTTGTCTCACGTCAAATTAAATTACGCAGGGTCGTAACTCGTTAAGTGCGCGCTCCTTTATATACCCTTAAAAAGGGCTCTTACACCAGTAATATCTTGATAACCAATACACCATCTAATAGACTATGAAACAAGGAATATGCTGATATATAACTCATTGAATACATTATATAGCTTCATATCAACAACAAAGGGTAAAATCTAACCTTGATAACTCTATATAAAAAATGATAATTTAAAATTCTAACTACTGATTTTGAAAGCTGAAGGGTTAAGCTATCTTATACTGTATCACTAATTTCGATAGATTTATTATAAATCCGTTAAAATTAATCCTAAAAAGCCGCAAAATGTGTACTTCGCAGCTCCCAATGCGTCACTGCGTCGATTTAAGACCCTTACTTTCTTGAAATCGCCCCTCGGTGAGGCTCGCGGCATTTCCTTGACTAGTCGATTTTAGATTAGACAAGATAGGCGCGCATTGCGTTCCATTCTCATTCTCGCAGCGGCGTTTCGGCGCCTTGTTAGCCGAGAAAGGGTGAATGGGAACAGAATGTTCCGGTGGTTAATCGGCGGGCGGTGTGTGTGAGTATGCGCGCACCGATATGAATCACCGGTGTTGGCGCAACCCTCTCGCTTGTCATCGCCGATCAAGTGGTCTATAATTTGACGCGCGGCGCGCCACGGATCGCCGCGGACCGTGCGCGCATGTTTTGTGTTGTTTTATTTTTTCTTCATCATCTCCTCCTCGTCGTTCTGTGATGTTTAACGAGGAGAAGAAGCGATCCGCACGTAAACAGTCGTGCGCTCTTTGTTTACCTGTGAACCACCGAAATTGAAAATACCTCATGTTGTCATAAACATGCTTGTACATTTATTTCAATAAACACGAATTAAATGTTGAATGAAAACAGTCATAAAACTGGCCGAAATAATGGACAAACAAGGTTTACGATTTGTTGATGATGTGAATCTTCTTAAAACGAACAACAGTTGCATGTTGAAACTCATGTGAATTAACTCAGATTAAGAGTATACGAATATATATTGAATGTTTCATAATAAGTTGTTAGATAAATTGCCGACCGCTAGTATGCGCGTCTTGATTACACAGAATGCTACAGAACGCTACAGAATGCGACAGATAAGAAGTTACAAGATGGTGTTAAGAAGGTACAAGATGGTGTTTAAATTGCGAGATTTTCTTGACGATTTAGATATCGAATTTGTAAACAATGGAACGTCATAAAATGCGAATCATGATAACATTTTGAGCTGACGCTTGAGTAGCCGGTGTGATGGTGGGATCGATGTGAAAAATTGTTAATTTTTAACAACGATTGCAAATATATTTCGATATCGAATTTTACATCGTTTATTTTTTAAATCACTGATACTTCATTAAAAATGCCTTCAAAATGATAAAATTATGTTTAAGGAAAATATATTTTAATAAAACTTAATATAAACAAGATTAGTTGTGTCAGTACACAGTGAACGCGTTGGGCCGTGAACACATTTGAGTGTATTAAATAAATTTTCCAAGGCTCGGCCCAAGCCGAGTTTCGTGCTTATGGCCTTTTGATCGTTGAATCGCGCTGGGTACATAAAAACCAATGTAATACAAAACCAATAACCAAACGCGCGCATCCAGTGTGTTCAACAGCAATTTCGTCAAAACATGGCCTAATAAAATACGAATTGGCAACTTCGTCGTGGTGATAATTAGATTGTTTTTACGCAAGGGTGACGTTAAAGAGTGTAACTTTACGATGAAAAAAGAATGAAACAAAAATGTTGAACCGTTCTCAAGATACATACAAAAATGCCGCATGTTTTGTTATTTGTAAAATCGAATCGCCGCGACGTGCGCGACTTCTGTTGCATCAAATGTGCTTTAATTCCGTGTATTACAAAGCTGGCATGCATGTCAATCGACTCAGTATGACTACGGCCTTACCTGTCAAAACTACATTGTTTAGAAAAACGCGTGTCAACAATCACCGATTGCGACAGAGAAACAGAAATTTGTGTGCGTTCAGCAAGTCTTTAAACAATGTTTATTTATGAACCAATTTGAGTGTTACAATTAATTTGTAGAATTTCGAATGTGTTGAGTTTTTTATAAGCTTTGCCACGGGCTGTATATAAAGGTAAAAACGCGCTAAACACGAAGAGAACGTCCCCAAATGGATTCGTTCATAAATTTAGGCCCATTCCAGCCAGCGTCGGGCCCGTCCTTTCATTCCCTCATATTTGCACACAACACAAGCGGCGCTTGTGGGCCTTCATTGAAGAGATGCGGCCCGCCTCGAGGCGATGCCGAGGAGCAGATACGACCGGGGCCCGCGCGTCGGCACCGCGCAATAATTACATACGTGTTAATAGCCTCGGAAAACAAGGGTATTTGCGCCCGGGCTCGCGCGCCGACCCGCGCTTGCCTTGGATCAAAGAACTCCAGACATTCCAGGCTCATTTCGACAGCACCAACGAGAACCACACGCACCAGCACCACCAGCAGCAGCAACCAACCAACGATACCAGCCAAAAACCAACGTGAACAACAAAAAAATGAAGTGAAAGAAACACAACCATGCAGCATCCAACAACCCAAAAACGCCGGTAAAACGCGAGCGAGCGCCTGTGGCGTACTCGTACATGATTATATGGAGCAAATACCAACAGTCCGAAAAAGTGGCCGCGACGGTCAAACGGCAGCGGCACACCGAGACAACAAGTCGTCCGACAAGGGACACAATCGCAATAAAACAATTCTCGCATGCATGCTTGCAAACCGACGACAGCCAGACAGCGCCTCGTCGTGCAGCGCAAACCGCAGAAACATTTTGTTTGCTTCGCGCTCCACGAAATTGCACGCAATTTCGCTTAAATTCGTGCATGCGAACGAACGCGGTGCGGCGGCACTGCGCCTCTGTGTGTGCACCGCGACGATTTATTAAATTTTGGTGGCTGTCTCGATTAGCATCGGGCGTCGAAAATTCCACGCTCGATAATTGGACGGCAGTAATGCCGGCCGGTATGCGGGCGTTCGCTTATCGGAAATTGTCGTCTCTTGTCCCGCCGCATTCTGAACACAATTTTATTACCTTTGGACCAGCTATCTTACTTTGATTATATTTTATTGACGAATAACTGCTGAAGCGCCTGGCGCATTCGGTTTCGTTTTTTTTTTTCATTCACAAACTTGGTAAAAAACGCACACATTTTGGGGTTTTATCGAATCGTAAACTTGTATGAACAATTTTTATTATCTTGCTTGATGTCATTCATTTTATTATTCTCTTTACTTAGGACTTTACGAAATACTATATTGCCTAGATTACAACAAGATTTATCCACAATTTTGTGTTCCTGCTAATTCTTGTTATTTATGGTAAATATCACCGTAATTGTATGTTTCACATTCTAGCGTCGTGCCCGGCGATGGATTACATTAGATTCACTGAAAACCTAAGTCGCGTCAGCCATTGCCAACTGAGATAAAACTCACAAATCTGTGCAGAGCATGCAGAGTAATCTAGGCTTTATAGTTTTTATCACCATGCAACTGACTTCTCATTTGTATTCTGAACATTTGCGGCAGTATCAACTCTTGTTTACCTTGAGCACTTGCGGAGAAGTGCAAGGAAGTCGTCGAGTGTTTGGGGTAGTTGTAGGAAGATAACGTTTGAAGCGGTATGATTATCAGAGGCGAAGGTGGGTCGGTTGCTGATGAGGAATGCGTTAAGCGTGAAAGTTGGAACGTTAGCAGGTGGAGAAACAGGAACGACAAAATAAGATTGAAAGGAGCACTAGACGAAGCAATGCAGACAATCGTGATGACACTCAAATATATTGGCGACAGAGAACTTTATATGGCTGATGAAAGGCAGATAGCCAGAACACGGCGTGGATCGGAAGAGAACGGATGGAAGGTGTGGATGGGAGAAGAATATATCAGTTGTGTCCTAGGTGGTGTGGTAGGGATGTCTGGCACATATAAGGAATGATTGTACAGGAATTGTAGAGGAGTAGACGCATAATATCCTGGGGACAAAAAAGGTGCAAGAATAGCTGAGTAAGGATGGAAGGGGAGTGGGAATTTTGAATAAAAATGCGGAAGTGATCAGCAAGGCCGGTACTCTTACTCACCATCAACTTTCGGAAGCAAATGGTAGAAGTTTTATATCTCTCTTTTGAATTTAGTATTATTATGGTTTTAATACCGTTGGTTACGGTTTCTGGGTACACCCAAGGAAAGAGTTGAAAGCTTCTGCCATCAGGGAAGCATAATAGATGGAAGCGAATTCCCAAAGCAGGAGTGGCATATGGCATATTGCGTCCAGTATGGCAATCCACAGCATATAGCAGGAATACAAAACTTCGAATATTCAACACAAATGCGAAATATGTCTTCCTTTACGGATTTAAAACGTAGAAATCTACCTAGCATAACACGCACACTCTCCAAACTTTAATAAATAAACACCAGAGGAGCATCCTAACGATATTCTGGTCACGGAATTGGTCCTGGGTAGCGCATACCCTCCGTCGTCCGGCGACAAACATCGCCAGACAAGCCTTGGATTAGAACCACCAAGGTAAACGTTCACGTCGTCGAACGAAAACCACGTGGCGTAGAACCGACATAAACGAGGCAGAGGACGCTGGGAAGAAATGGGATGAGATCAAAGCACTGGCACAAAACAGTGTTCGATGGTGCATCTTTGTTGCGGCTCTATGTTCCACTAGGAATAACGAGGCATGATGATGATGAATAGTACCGTTTTATTATACGTGTATATAGAATAGTTTTGTTTTAATTTAGAAAAGTAATAGGGCTGAAATTATTATTTGAGGGATGACAAATAAAGATATGCAGTGTTATCAAAACTCTCGACCTCATCTTCCTTCCCTTTTCGGTGCTAATGAATTCATTTAAATGACGAAATATCGTTGTTACAACATAAAAATATTTAATTACGTCAAAAATCTAAAATATTGCGTCAATAAGGTTATGTTTCACCGAAATTGAGGGTTTCCGCACTGTAGCGTCGCCTCCGGTGATGTATTACATTAAATTAACTGGAAAACTAACTCACGTCAACCATCGCCAACATAAATAAAACTCACAAACCTGTGCTAAGCTCGCAAAGTATACTAGGATTTATAGTTTTCTTCAAAACTGTCTTTTTCCATTTTTCGCTCTTTTTCGGTGGCCATGCATTCATTTTCTTTATTGTTTGAGTTTACCGAGCCAATGCTCTACTATGGTCATTAGCTCTATTCAATTCTTTTTTCAATGTAATTAGTCATATTAGAGGCTAATACTATTGATAAGAAGAAGAATTCACTCTACTATGCGTCCCCACCGAGAATCGAACCCGGGACCTCCTGGTCAGTAGCCATAGACCAGACCACTGCGACCCTTGGTTGCACATATGCATTCATTTAAAAGACGAAATATTATCGTTATTACATAGAACTACTTATTTGCGCTAAATATCTAAAATATTCATTTTATAAGACATGTTAAACCGAAATAGCCCGTCGATGTTTTACATTGCTCTCATTGGGAACATAACTCGTGTCAACCATCGCGAACTGAGATAAAATTTACAAATTTGTGCTTAGCTTGCATAGTAATACGAGTTTTCAACAAAATTTTCTCTCCCTGTCTCTCTCGGTGTCTACGAATGTTTCTAAATGACGAAATATTGACCTTACTTAATCCTTATAAAACACAATTACACTTTAACCTTATAAAATACAACAAATATCCAAAATATTTATTTGAACTAATTTCTAGCATTTCCATGTTTTAACTTCGACATTAATGTTTGTACATCAGTTGACTCAGTACTGAAACTCGTACATAATTGCTCCGCTATATTTATAGTCGCACTTGTAAAGTTTTGAAACTTCGTCCTGCTGTTCGGTCTCATCATTCTACTGTGCAGGCTAGACAGCGCAAAACTTCGCGAAACTAATGCACGTTTTCCGCGACTTCCTCGGATATAAGTTTAGCATTGTGTTATAGGCGTCTGCGTACAACACAATATCAAACAACGCGACGCGTTGAATAAAAAACATCACTGATTTCGAAAATAGCGGCGTGAAAACCCACCAAGTGCCTGGTGATCCACCAAAATTTTCCACTAATCTCGCGGTGGCCGGCGATCGCGCAAGTCGGGAAACGTATTCTGGTGGCGTGCCAATACCCACCTGAGGAAGAACGCGTCAAACACTCCCAAAAGTTGGAGCTAACTGTCGGGACTATCAATAGTGCCGCGAAGCGTTTACCCGTAAACCGTTTCCTCTACGAACTTGAATGTGACAGCGCGTATTACCGTCTTAATTAACTCGGCGAGTTTCGTGGCCGACACAGGTCATTTGTATTCGCGCGTGTAGCGTGAAAATGAATTCCTGGGATGCTGTAAGCTACTTACTATCTCTAAAACTCTAGCAGTTTTGAGCGTTAATTTTGGACTGAATTCTAGGCGGCTCATAGACGTGCCTCGCAAATACAACAGCAGGAAAATGTCACCACGATAGCCGACGCTATCGAGCTGGAAAACCTGCGACAACGCGATGAAACTATACAGAGACAGCAGGAGGAAAATGCAGGATGTTTTGGTTATTTCCATCGAAGTAAGTGAGCTTATTTATATCTGCACTTTCATATATTTATAAAAATCGTAAAAAATTTAAAAAAAATCTATTAATAGAAAGAAACAAATTGTGTAAACTGTATTACAGTAGTACTCTTAAAACAAATAACATCTCCCGCAAATTCAAGTAGCATAAAACATAATTTAAAACGAAACGCACTCATATAGTCGTTTTAAATTTAGTCGCGCACTCGTTCCGGATTAATGTGCACCATTTGCAGCCGGGTAGCGCAAGTTTCAATTACACCGCATTTGCAAACAACGATCAGTACCAAGAAGCATATTTTACTGCTACTTACTTTAACACAACTAAATATTCTTGTTTAACAAATGTTTAGTAATATGTATTAATAGTTAATTCGCTATTAAAATCTTGTTTGTTTTTAGTTTGGCATTCAATCACGGCAGTTAAGAAGGATAGTGAATTGGATAGTTTGGAATTATTCTATTTATGTAAGTGGAAATATTTTATCCTATGCTGTCTCTTCAGACTAGAACTAAGTAACTGCAAGTAAGTAACTGTAAGTCCAAAATTACATTAATATGAACTTTTCTTTTTAACCTAGTTATAGTAATATATTTTTACAACGCAAATAGTCAAAAATATCATTTTAGCATAATTTTTTGTTCAATATAATCAAGTTCAGAATGAATTATGTAACTTAAGTTCAGCGACATCTGTATTTCAATAACCAAAAACCATAGACAACAAGGGTGTGTTTCGTCGATAATGGCAAGAGGTCTGTAATAATAGTCTGTATATTCAGCAACAGATGGCTATAGCTATCTCAATTTTTTCAGTTTGGGGAAAATCTAAAATACCGATGTTTTTATACGATTAAACTAAACAAATAGCATTAACAAATAATAGCATTTTCTCATATGATTGATATCCAGCAATACTGCGACAATCGAATTGTTGGAAATTGGTAAACCTTCTACACAGGTCCTTAGTTATATTGTTTATATTCAACAACAGATGGCGCTAGCATTTATATTATTTTCTCAATTGCACTTAAAATCTAATGCAATATCTTGCGATTAAACGATTAATATAACTAATTGCACTACTACGAACATACAAAAACATGTAAACCTATTATATATACTATGTATTACGATGTACATTTTTTCATGGCAGAAAGACTGTAATGGTCGATAGCCGTTAAAATACATCTATCTATCTATAACTAATTGTAACCTAAACTAGAATTACTGAACATAATTTCTTCTTGTGTATTTATGATTATCTGCAATTAGGCGTGCTGAACCAGAAATTGAGTCAACAGAAATAAAAGTGTTTTTAAAATATATTACTCATGATTTATCGCTTTACTGACAACGGACCGGTAAAAGTATGATTTAAAGTATGATTTAATTATAATCTCAAAATATTTTGGTATAGCGGAAGGTAGCACATACTTTAAATTTAATGGCTGAAGAAGCGCTTAATTCATTTATACATAATACTTATTATTAATTCTGAGAGAATTTCCGTCAAAAAAACAGTCGTTTAGATTGGTCATTTCTCGACAGTCCTATTAATTAGAATTCCTTCGCATATTTGTCAATAATTGCCAAACAAAACGATCACAAAACGAACAAGGCCAGGACAAAGTGAATTATGGACACTTCCAACCCAACTAACCATAATACAACATGAAAATCTTTTTTTTTTTTTTATAATGGACGGAGTCGACTGTCGGTTGTTGATAAAACATGCTGCATAATTTGGTACAGAAAAAGAAACACTTTTAAATAAGAGTTTTAAAAAATATGTAGATTTATTTACGTACGATGCGCATTTCGCTGCGAGGCATCATCAGGTACTAACAATTGTTAATAATTGTTTGTCGTACGTAAATAAATCTACATACTTTATAAAACAGTCTTTTAAAAGTGTTTCTTTTTCTGTACCAACTTAATTTTTTACTTCAAATAATGGAAATAGGACTTCCGCCCAGCAATATTTATGATAGTTAATCAGGTGAAATTAAAGTAACTAAAGAATGTCGGTCAAATATGATGTAAATGTCCTCATTTACCTATTTACTTGAAGTATTTGAGTTTTGACGCTTTATAAGCATCAAAATTTAAAAAAAATCTTAATTGTGATTTGTGATAAGGGGAATAATGTTATGATTACAAAATTTTTCGTAAATAATCAAGTAGAAATGATGGATCTTTGTGTTAAATTTTAAGCAAAAATGTCGAAATATTAAAGAGCTACAACCATTGAAGTGAAGCCCTAATATAGGGATTATTTACACTACAGAAGATTTCACACATTATGATTAAGATTTTTGATATTATGAGTGGACATTGTGATACTAAAACCATGGACAATAGTAAAGATGTTTTTAAAGTACTTTTGTGTAAATTTTCATCAAGAATTGTTAATCAACTCACTTCGTGGTATGAAGTAAAATTTTATCATAGGTAGATTGCTCAAAAGGTGTGTTAAGTTTTAAATTCCTGCATGTTAATTTCCATAAGGAAAGGGGACATGCCCATAACCCCGAAAGCACTATTGGGGCTATATAACTGTTAAACCCAATTATCATATGAATTTCGGATTTTCAAGTATGCTATCACTCTGCATTGATATCACAAGGAGAATGTTTCAATTGTCCAACATGGATTTGAATGAAATTTATTGTACGTGCAGTACATATATAGAAATAAATTATGTTAACGGGATTTTACGTCGTTTTGAGCCGTTTGCCAAAAAATACTCAAAGTTTGGTATATATTGTTTTAACATCACTCTTCGCCATAAGAATAACGTGGCGTATTGTGAACACCTACATGCAAGCGTGTTGACAATATGACAATATCGACCTTGGCGCGCTTGCCGCGAGTACACGCGCAAGTATACGACGAATGCTGCTGTTAAAGCAATTTATACCAAACGAAGTATATATCACTGCGTGGTATGAAGTAAAATTTTATCATAGGTAGATTCTTGAAAAGGTGTGTTAAGTTTTAAATTCCTGCATTTTAATTTCCATAAGAACCATCCGCCTTTAACTGAACCTTTTCATATGATCAGTACCTGATATTACTCAACAAAGACTAGGGATTTGATTGCAATAACACGATCTATAACATATTAGCATCTCCAGTAATAAATGTCAAACTATAAATTTTGGTTATTTTAAATGGGGCAATATTCTTTCGTTGCTTGAAGGCTCGCTGTTAACTTTTTATTGGTTTAGATTCCCTGATTCATCTTGTATATTTGATAACATCCTGAGTACCGCCAAAATTTCCTTATTAATCTCTGAATTCCATTCAATTTTATAGGAGTTTAAATGAATGCACCTTAAAAGACATTTTGAAGTAATAGATTGTTTGTTGTAATAGAATATTTATAAATAATCTCAGTTTAATTTACTTCTGAATAGACTCTGAAAATATTGATTATATTCAGAAGAGAAGGAATGTATTTTTTTTACATTAAAGCCTTCAACGCATAATTGCAGCATGAATCAGAGTTGATATTATTACTTGAAACGACGAGTGTACTAGAGGGCACTCATATAAACCCACAATATTTTATAGAAAATCAAAAGATAATGAATATATTAAATTGATGAATATTAAGAGAAAACTTACTCAGTGTAATTTAAAAGGAAACCAAAGGAGATGGTAGAAAACTTAAAATTTAAAGGAAACGCAGCCAACCACTTTTAACGTTGACGGTTGACTAACATTTCGTTTTATTATTACAGTAATTTGACGTGCATCAATATGACAAATTATTTTCAGGATATTGACTTGTTTTTACATCTTCTTTTATAAAAGTGCAGTAATTTAACTACAGATAGCTCTAGCTGTTTTAATCTTGGCCAAATTAGGAAAATAATTTTCCTCGAATGAAGTTTTATTATTTTTAGCTCTTCAGTTTGGGCACAACTAGTTAAGTAATCCAACTAACTCATCTAACTATTTATAGTTCGTATTTCTTGCAAATATATTTACCCCTTTCATTATTGTGGGCCAGGTTCCATCGTTAATGTTGGTAAAATGCATAGTAATTGTTGTGAACGGCGAGGCAAGTTTGAGGCCTTTTTTATATTTGTCGCCAAATTATCAATATTTAGTCTGGCGTGAATGAAATTTTGAACTGTTTAGTCTACACCACATGATTTTCACGTTTTTTGTAAGCCCTGAGACGTGAAGTGGTTAATAAAGAGAACATAGAGGCACAAGACGCTCTTGGGGTAGGTTTATGTGGATGCATGATGCGTCTGGCGCCTTGAGCGTCTGGAAAACATCTTATCACGGACAAGCGTAACGGCACATGCGTGCACAGCTGCATGTGTGTAGCTACGAGCAGAGAGGCACCCTGTGGGCAGGAGAGAG
>JAODAC010033232.1:0-14060 GCA_027575185.1 Mimaenictus wilsoni
AAGTTTAGACGACGGTGTAATGCAAACGTTTTGAATGTTCTTAATTAATTCTGTGGTGTTTTTTATGCCGAACTTGGGCTTGAATTGCAATAATTCAGGCAAAGTAGAATTTAAAAATTTACAAAGAGAATATACTGGACAATTGATGAAGCTTACCACTGGGCGCATGGGAATACCAGGTTTGTGAATTTTTGGTAAACCATACATTATAGGTGCGGACGGGTTCATGTTTAATAATCTATATTTCTCATGTGGTGAGAATATAGTTGTTTTTTTGACAAATTTTCTGACAATGGTTTCAAATTCCATCAATTATATTCTAGTGTTATAGTACGTCATAGTACCCCAAGAATGGAAGGAAGCTAATATCATCTCTATCTTCAAGAACGGAAATCGAAAAGATCCAAATTGTTATCGTGGACTAAGAATAACTTCTAGCATCAATCGCTTATTTGGAGGAGTACTGCAAGACAAATTGCGAACATTACATGGACATTGCATTACAGAAAACCAGAGCGGATTCATCATAGGCCGGTCCTGAACAGACAATCTATTTATCTTGCAACAGTTCCTAGAGAAGCGATCTGCGAGAGAGCTAGAGACACATCTTGCATTCATAGATCTGGAAAAGGCCTACGACAATGTGCCACATATTAAACTATGGGAATGCTTAAGAGAGCTCCGGATAAACTCCTACATAAGTAACACTATTAAACAATTATATACTAATGCAATCGCCCATATCAAAAGTGGAAGTCAAATCGGAAGCCATAACAATAACTGAGGGCCTAAGGTAGGGCTGTAGCCTTTCACCAATGATCTTTAACCTGTACCTGGAAGTGGCATTGAAATAATGGAAAAGAAAATGCTCCGGAATGGGAATTCCAATCAACGAAACCTGCTGGTACAACCTAAACTTTGCAGTTGACCAGGTACTTATCGCCTAGGACGCTTTTGATTTAGAGTTCATACTGCGTAGACTATATACACAATACCTGAGGTGGGGCTTCAAAATTAACAATAGTAAAACCAAATACATGCAAATGAACAGCAATGCAGAAACAAAAGTGTACTTAACAGAGTGCATGAAAATCGAAGAGGTCCAAAATTTCAAATACTTAAGTGTGGTTATAGACCAAAGAGGCATAAGTGATACATAAATTAAAGAAAGAATAAATGGAAGCAGGAAAATATTGGGATGTCTTAACTCCTTATGGTGGGACAAATCGCTGTCAAAGGATACAAAGAAGCAAATTGGGCGGACGATGGTGGAGTCAGTCTTGTGCTAGGGCAGTGAGTTAATTAACAAGCGAATGGAACAACGTATAGAGGCAACTGAAATGGATTACCCCCGCCGAAGTGCAAGAATCTCAAAATTGGAGAGAATCAGAAACATAGTTGTCAAAGACCTTATGAAAGACCTTATGACAGTTTTAGGCAGAATTAAGGAACGACAATTAAGATGGTTTGGTCACGTTAAGAGAATGCCTGAAAGTCGATAGCCAGTGCAAATGCTGGACTGGCAACCTGCAGTGCGGCGAAAGCCCGGTAGACCACGAAAGACGTGGTATGCAGGAATAGTAAAGGCCATGGCATAGAGAAAAGTAACTGAAGAAATGGCCCTGGACAGCATAAGGTGGCGAGAGGGAATGAGCAAACAGGTCACTCTGTATAAAGACTTATTTGTATTATAACACTTATAAAATCAACGTAAGTAGAAAAAGAAAAAAAAATCCTACATTCCTTCTTGACACCGTCCTCTGGGGTTGCCCTCTTCTTCTTCTTCTCGCTCCGCCGTCTTCCTCAGCCACGACTTTCTTTTCGTCAGGACCTTTAATGCCATTTTCTTTCAACCAACCTTGCACACTCTTCCCCACATTCCTAACCTCCTGCGCCCATTCCCCTTCCAGCCCTATACATTCATTCGCCATATGGTCCAATGTATCCTGGCCCATTCCACAAAGTATACACCTGACATACTGTTCCCCCATCCATATATTTCTCCACCGCTCCTCAGACCCGCATCTAGCTCTTGCAACTAGTATTTTGTCTTCGACACTTATTTTCTTGCTTCCTATATACTCTGGTCATCTGCCAATTGTTTGGATACCACGATATACAGGGTTGCAGGTACTCTCACTAATTTTACCTTGTCTTTCTTGTTCTTCTATCTCTCCTCTTCTTCTCCTGAATTGAAACAACTCTCCTTGTCAGCTCTGCAATACAACATTGGTACAACATACAACACAACACACAGCAATACAATTCTCAACAACTAGAACACTACTTCCAAAACAAAAAATACACAACACGAAACCAGACTATACCAAAAACAGAAACTGAAAACAATGTATGTAAAAAGCAGTCGGAAAGAACTCAATAGTCGATAGACTCTAAAATATATATTATTATTATTCTCCAAAGGATATTCTTTATGCTAAAAAAACCGATTTACTACTCCAAAAATGATCACTTAAGAAAAAATCGGAAAATACAGTTGTTTTTACAGTACATTTTATCATTTTATCGAGGATTCTCACAAAGCTTGGTAATTAATGTTAACAGAGGTTTGTAGTCCGCTCCTAATGGGATCAGAGTCCGACGATACCAATAGTAGCAGCCAAGTGGTGGAACTAAAATTTGAAATGCAAATTTTGTTTTAAAATAATTAATAATAAACAAATCGTCAAAAATCATTCATTGCAATAATTGACTCAATATTACACGTAATTAGTTTTGGTTTATCTTATGATAGCCAAATAATTAATCGGGTCTTCTTAACAAAATATGGGAAATTCAGCATTAGAATTTTCAGTAATATACTGTTTGAGTATCATTGCTTAGCATTTTTAACGTAACATGAAGCAGCCTACTGCGTCTCTTAGTAGGTAAAATATAGAATGAAAACACCATTAATTGTAATTTTAAATAAAATATTTATTATTTCTAATCGGCACGAATGCGAGGAAGTTTGTAAACAGTAGTTGGCAAATATATTAACATTGAAATAATAATGATGTATATTAATACTTAATAGCTGCAAACAGCAATTTGTGGACCTAAATTAGACACGCAAATTTACGACTAGTATGTGTAATTACTATAAATGAATTATAGCCGCCTTGGTAACAGTAGAGATAACGAGGCGAGGTTTGTAATTATCGGCAGCAATCACGTGATGGCAGTTTGCATGCGTGATAAGTTCCCCGCTGCGCTTCGATTTTGCATATATTCCATCGGTGCGACACACGATGGTGGCGCACCATATGACACACGACGCGCGGGGGTGGTCGTAAAAATCAAGCGACGCTCCACCGACCACCGCGACGCCAATACAGGCCGGGGACGGTAAGCTAGAAAAACGCAACGAATCGCTAAATTATTCCTATGACCCTCTCTCAAAGGAACGCAGACTCTAAGATACGCGTTACCTAAACACCTACACAATCCCCAACATACTCGTATACCTACACACCCGTTCACATACCTCCGGGAACCCTCGCATGCGTTCGTAATTCACATGCAAATCGATTTACTTATTCAACGGGAAAAGTGATTCCGCGCTACATTTGCCGATAAATAAAGGTCGTCGTGGTGCGACTACCACCTTTAATCCATAAACTTTCCGACGGTTCGATTTTTATCGGCTAACTGCTCCAACATTCGCGTATTATATTACATCGCATCTTGTTTAATTTATGAACTTTATGATATTGTAGTTAATAAATTACAAACTATTTATGCTGAGAAATGTGGTATGTTCATAATAAAGGCCTGAAAACACGTGCATAAATCGCCGAGCATTGGCGCTCACGTTGAATGCATGCGATTGCGTAAGAATATAGAATATTCTTGCGATTGATGCCAGAAACAGTATATGGAACTAGAAAATGGAAGCTTATCTTCCGAAATGTGCTTTCGACAGTTTTAAAGTAAGTTGTAAAATAATGATTTCCATTTTGCCGCCACAAATTGTTCCTTACATTGTAGTAAATAATTTTGATAATGTATTTTGGACGCGGAGGAGGCGCTTCTCCTGGCCCTTAGAATGTTACTGAGCGCATCCCTGTCGTCTTAAGAATAATGGCAACAGACGTGGTAATCCAATAAATGATTATTCTCATTCTAAGCCTATGACACACTTCTACATCTGGTTGAACCTGTGATCTGGCGAACCATAACTAATTCATTCGGCACCCAATTTCTCATCAAGCTTGCTAATACTTCGTCGCCTGCCCGCAGGTGGCGTGTCGCGGCCAAATGTTATTAGGGCGAGGAGGTCTATGTTTATGTTTATATTATTTATGCGCAATCCTTTCTTATACGTATTATCGAAAATGAATATATGCCAAACTCAAACACATCACACCTAGCATTAATGATGGTTTCGACGCCGGGATGTACTGGGAAGTGACCGACCGGCCAAACGTCAGCCGCAAATAAATATTTAATGATTTACGTAACCGAAGGCTCATCGGCTGCCGGTATGAATATTAATTGCACATGAAATTTTACAACGTGAGTTACACACATAGTACGGGCGCCGTGCATCGAAGATTTATCGCTCGTAAAAGAGTGCCGGCGCACTGCATCTGAATGATACTTTAATTAATATTATGTCACATAATACCCCAGCCAGTCGGCAATGGAGACGGTTATTAAATGCATATTAAACGTGGATACTGTGGTTCATATTAGTGCTAACCTTAGGCATATTAGTTTAAATTGGCGCTTTATTTAAACATACCATATCATAATAACATATACTTGAAATTTAGAATCTTATTTATGTCTCAAACTAAGGTAGCTTAAAACGGAGGCGAAAAGTATCACTTTCGAAGCTAATTTACTCACCGGAATTTTACCGTAAAATCTCTTTGCTATACGTATTATTTCTCACATCAATAATCTGATAGGAAATAGAGTGAGTGGCCTGTGCATTAATCCATTCTGCATATTATGATTACCTGGTGAGCATTTCGAGTTTCCGTCTGGTGCGTTTTTCCCACGAAGACGCGTTGCGCTGCACGTGTGTGCTACCCTTCGAAGATGTGCGGAACGCGGATTGCGGGATTGCGGAAAAATGCAAACATCGCCGCGGCCGAGGTTCGCCTGCATTGAAATGGGAAATCCGCCCAAGCTTTGGCCAGTATTTTATCCGGCACAGCCGGCCATAAGCCGCGCTGGACGCGGGCAATCCTCACCGCCGGGTGGTCGAGGGCTGCCAAACCGACAACGCGCGGTGGGGATTCGCGTACACCGTCGATAATCTGGCCACCATGCGCATGAGGCACCTATAAAAATAATGCGTACGTGTCGCAGTCGACCGACGGTTGTGGATGTGGAGTGTCCGTGCACTATCGAACCGATAGTGAAATGGTGCGAGGCGCATGTAGCGATGCGCGATACAAGCGCTTGATATTGAACGGTCATGTAAAATGTATGAAATTGTTCGCTTCCTTCATTCGGCGTCCGTCCGATGCAAGGGAGGGTCCTGCAGGCTATCACCAGCAGCGTCGCTGCCAAGGCGCGCGCTCTTCTTGCGTAACGCCTGCCGCCTAAGCCAGTCGCCGTATAAAGCATATAAAACTGCGCTTTTGCCGTTTTAAGTGTGCTTCGCTAGTGTGGTATTGCGAGGGCATCATAAAAGCGTCGGGCATTGATACTACTCACTTACTATAATGGTAATCGCGATGTGAGGAAGTAATGTTTCTACACTTCGCTGCAATATAATGATCATATTCTTGTGCTTTGTGAAATTGTGCAAAGCGCAATTAAATTACTGTAACTGATCAATATTTAAGATAGTTTAAAATACATATACAGTATAGAGGTGTTCACACGAATTTGATTGATATAATAAGTCGCATATAGTTATTATTTTTATTTAAACGAACGGGATGCATTGAAAAAATAACCGATTATCATAATAGTTATTTATTGAAGTAAAGCTTCTTTATGTCCACATGCATTCTGAAGTAAGCTGTGCTATTGTCCTAAAATGTTGGTCTCACAATATCGATGTTTATCGATAATTTCGTTTTCATTAATAGCGATCTATAGATATTCCATATGGAATTTTTCGTAGTATATTCGGCCCCTACGCCATGAAATACACAGTTTTGGTTATCACCGTCAAAAGTTTTGAGACCAACGATAACCGTTTAAACCAAAACAAAGTTATCGAGAACACGTAATACCTGTTCACGCATTGAAGTCAACGGGCATCATTTTGAGCATTAGCCACAACAATTACAAGGTATATAAGTGATACAATTGTAAATTCTGTAAAGATCAGCCTACTCTTTATATTGGGCGGTAAATCCGTAAAATTCATTCTATTGATTATAGAAGAACTGCAAAAGGAATGTTTCAAACAAATTCGACATACTTTAAGTCGTTCAATTTTAATCCGCAATAAAAAATAGGGGTACCCATTGAAGATTTTAAAGATATCTATCTAGTGATAGATATCTATCTTGTGCACATTTAATCTACAAACGTGATACATTTTACAGTTCGTAACATATTTTATCTCAGGTATTCAACGATAAGAAAGTTAGTAGCGAGCCTTCCAGCAACGAATTCAAACAGTTCTATTTAAAACGCAAGACAATATATGATTTTCAATTATGACGGCTGATTTTCCAGTATGGAAATTACCTGCAAAATTACCATTAGGCAATTTATTTACAATATTCATAGTTGTCAGTCTTACGATGACATTATCAAAAAATAGTTATTGGGTTGAGTAGATTGAAGAAGGACTGAAAATACTGGGATATAACCTATTGCAGACGGATTTTTAACAATAAATGGAGTAATAGTACGTACATAAAAATTATAAATATTTTATTTCCCATTATCGCCACTACAACCCACCGTGAAAACGACCATATGAGTCAGGAAACAGGAATCACCTGTTTCCCCGTGATATTAAAGTTCCTATTACCAGAAAATAATCGAAAATGCGTTACTAATCAAACTATAACTCAATATCATACATCAAGCATGAGCATAAGCATTCATTGAAATTTTACCACAATCCTAACTGAAAAATTGTTATAATACGAAACAAATAAGTAATCAAATTATTTTTAATTCCAGAGACCAAAGTTAACTCAATTTTTCATTTCGAGCAAGGATATTACTAATTCATGATTATGTCGACAAAATGCAGCATTTTGAGTAAATACCCAAAAGAAAATCAAATGTACTGAATAATGTAATTCAACTAACTGTAAAAAGATGAAGAATAATATTTACCTATGTTGTTTCCCAAACGCAAACAATTTCTTTCAAATATATTAATTTTACGTTTCAAGAAGATAATTTGTCATCGTTCATCAAAATATGCAATAGAATAGGCTTGTTAGCAGTTATCAACGCAGCAATTGTGTGCATAGCACGCGTGTACGTCATGCGATCACGGCGAGGTCCCATAAATGTTTGTCATTTTTGTAAATTATTTATAAAAGCTGAAAAACGCACGCCACCGGCGGCAGCGGCCAACACCGGTGCGAACCTATCAATGTCATCGGGAAATGAATTGCGCTATCAGTAACAGCGTCGCCAAGCCCACTTTGGCCGTTGTCACATACCGAGCGTATCCGTAAAAGCATTCGCATGTTTGTACCCCGCCAAGTTTTTGCGAACACCCCCACCAAGCGGGGACGCATCGCTGCACATACCTTGTTGTCGCACACACGATAACCAAATAAATTGTGCCATTTTGTTCGGGTCGGATTGTTTGACTGTTTCGGTCGCGTGCATTACAGCGATATGTGTACGAAGGAATTAATAATGTACATATTTTAGCGGATGTTTAACCCTCGCTGGTGGGCGCGTGAGTTGTCCGCTTTTCCGACGCGACAAACACACGAATCCCGCCCTGCCGTGTTGCACCGCCATGTGCACTTATTATTTGACATGTATGAAAATATATAGTTGTGGGCACTATTCTACACTGGAGGCGGCTCCACAGCACGTGGCGTGCACCGGCGGCACGGCGGTCGGCGGTGTCAGTGCTGAAAGTCTAAAAGCGCACCCGCAACGTTTCTTCGGCGTCGCGGGGCCTGTTACAACTATGCGATAGTCATTATGATAATAAAATATTGATATTATTTTGCGGCTGCCAGCAGCGATCCATTACCACATATCATTTTCTTTATGACTTTGCTGCCGATGCCACCGGCTTGGTTTCCGTAATAGCTGTTAATAGTACCCTTTACCAACAAATATTCATTAACTGCGATGTCGCTCGAATGGACATTGCTAATATTGATATAATTTTATTGACACCACTTGTTTCAGTTTCTCCATCTATTTAAAATTAATAAGATTAATATTTGTTAATAGAGCAGATGCAAGCATACTTTACTATTCATCTATGTATAAATAATCCTTTATACTCCATTATACCCTTTGTGGGTTCCAGGCCACAAGTACACTCCTAGTAATATATAAAACCGATGGATTAGCCAAAAAGGGTAATTTTATAGAACTCTTTCCTAGGCTTACTATTGATGAGTGGGTATGTATCCCTATATGGGAAGGGAATCCGTCTATAGGAAAATGTATAAAGACGCAAACACTGGGAAAAGACTCCTAAAATGAGGCAATCGATACGTCTTGTGAAACCTCATAGTAACTAAAAGGTACTCGAACTTACGGGAACGAATTCTTCACTAGATTCATATCATGTCATTGCGTTATTTTCTGGACGATAAAATCAAATTGTTAAATATCAAATCGACGTTAAATATCAAATTGTAGGTTCTAGTTTCCATTTCTTTGCCTGTGTCGTCAATTGTTTTATCTGGCCGTTTATTGTTTGCAAATACAAAGTCGCCCAAGCGACAGAATGATTCAGGCAAATCAAAAGTCAGTGTCTATAAAGCTGTCATAAGACCAATAATGACATATGCAACAGCCAGCGTCAGAAACAACTCTAACGAAGCAGAAATACAGAACAACCGGAATGCGTATCTTGCGTGAAATCACCGGAGTAACGCTAAGATACAGACAACTTAATAAATAAATGCTATGTAGAGAATGCAGTGAAGTGGTCCAAAGGAAGGAAGAGAGAATAGTGCGAACATGTAGACAGGATGGACGAATAGCGGGATGCTATTCGTCCATCCTTTGAAAAAAGACCTCTTGGGACACACCGAAAAAATGGCTACAAAGGTGGGTGGGTGGGTGGGTGTTGCTATCCTAGTCAAAAGATAAAGACCTTGCTTTCTAGAACAAAATGAACAAAAATTAAAACTAATCTATCTCTCAAGTTGAAACAATATACACAATATAAATGCTTACCACGCAGGGTCGTCACAATAACCTCTACTCGCTCATCGAGCGACGTTAACTTCTATGAATCTCGACTTAGTCGTCACCTTGGCTAGCAACCTACCCAAAGGGAATTAATATGTTCATAGATTTCCAGAAATAATTCTTGAAGAATGACATGCGACTAAGCCCAGTCAGCGACAAGACGGGTGAATGAAGAAGAAAAAAGAAAAGAAAAGTTAAAATGCGATTGTTAATTTCTGAGCCATCCGCCGCCTAATTTCTGTTCGCATTCACTACTTTACTTCCCTACTCAAGTTCGTGTCTAGTCGTTTTATTGAATCTGATTAGTTATATGAGGGTCTATTTGATTATTATTTATTGAGGGTATGCAGATGATGATGAACATGATTTAGAATGCACCCTTAATATAGATTCACTTAAAATTGTACAATTCCTATTGATCGTTGGATGTTAAGATGCAAAATTTATGACGAGAAAACTGAAATCCTAGTTTAGAAAATGAATGCATAATGGACGAGTGATGAAGAACTTTAAATTGTGGTGATTTATAATTCAAACTTTATTAGAGATAAATATAGCTTCAAAAATTAATAAAGTCTTTCCGGCCGTCGATATAAAATAATGCAGCGATTCGTCGCAATTACTTCGAAAGTTAGTTTTGCATTATTAAATTAATAAGTCGAACGAAGTGGCGCGACGCGGCGCCAGAAGTCTCGGATGCATATAACGTGCCGAGTTTAGAGTTCATTTTCTTTCAGCAATATTCTGCTGGCGCGAAAATCACAGCCGCTTTCGGCGAGCCGGTGTGAAAGCGTGTGGCATTGATGCAAGTTGCAACACTTTGGCGAACGTGACGAGAGTTGCGCAAGTATAAAGTACGTCGACATGTAATAACACGCGAGTCGATCTGTTTCACTCCCAAGCTGGGTGAACAAACTGTATGGTGATGCCGCCGCCCACTGTGCCGCCACTACCGTCGCCATCGCCGCCGCCGCCGCCGCCGGGTTGCGGGCAAACGTGATGCTCCGAAGACAGTATTCGGAAATAATGAAATAGTTATGATTGCAAATGCGCGGCACGAAACACTGTTAAATGCTTCGGTCGCTTCAGAATCCGATGCGATGCAATTTCTGCGGCATTAAAATAATTTAGATTACGTACAATTTCCCCTTATCGTCTCGCTGAAAGTTCAAGGTATGCCGCGAATTTATCGAAACAATGTTTGAATTTAATTGATGTTATACCTCACGTTATCGAAGTTAAAACTATGTCGTGGAGCAAAACTTTAATAAGAGCTTGTTAAACTTTTGCTGGCAAAATTTTAACAAGCTGACGTTCTGCCAATTTTGCGTCTAATTAAATATTAAACTTTAAAAAAGTTTACCAATGCAAGTTTATAAGTACATAGTTTTATGAACTACTAATTGTAAGCCAACATATGTTAAGATGACTTGTATTTTTCGGAAAGTATATTATGAAAAGTGCAGTAATTTCGTCAATAAAGCAAATCTACACATGACTTAATATATATAAACATTTATATAAACATCTTAATACATAATTGCATACAAAATCATTAAACATACTTTTAATGCGCCTGTCAGATTCAGCGCGTCGGCGTCGCCTCACTTCGCTTTGTTACTCCTTGTTTGACTCATGTATATAAAAGGAGACGAAGAAACTTGAAGAAGCATCCTATCTCCTGTTATTTTAATACATCTTTTGTCAGTCGGACAGGACTAACCACGAATCTAGGGGTAGCGAAGCGCTTAGTCTTAGTACAGGAAAACCTTATTTTAATATAGGTTAATATAAACCAGATACATTTTATGATCTTTTAGTCAACCCGTCGTCAAGTATGTTCATTTTTCCAAGATTCGACAAGCGCGTGCACGTCACAGATTTGTGATTTCGTCAGCGATCTCTGACTCACGTTTCCTGTGCAGATTTCCATTGAAACAAATGTAACACCCCATCAATGACATATTCCGCCTGTGAAACAGCAAATTCGGCAAAGCACCACGGTTTTTTGTTTGATTTTGTTTTTTTTTTGTTTGATTTTACCGAGCATCGACTGCTATAGCCATTAGCTCTATTCAATCCTTTTCCAATGTAATTAGTCATATTAGACTATTGATAAGAAGAAGAATTCACTTTAACATGCATGCCCACCGAGAATCGAACCCGGGACCTCATGGACAGTGGTCATCGACCATACCAATACGCCATTTGGCTGGACAAAGCACCACGGTTAGTCAAGTCAATTTCATGCTCAATAAAACAATATATTGTAACGAATATTTGAAATTGCCACGTATATTTGTTTTTGTACTGCGCTTGTGCTGCGTACTTACTGTGTGGAACGCGCGTTGCGGTCCCCATTGCGATGAAGAGAGCATTTGTGAAAAGAGCTACACGCGTTGCTTACAGTTGGCTACACATCTGGTAAAGAGCTCCCACGCCTCCATCTTGCCTTCGCCAATAAAGTCAGTGTTTTTTTTTCGTATAAACCTGCGTGTGTTTTGCCTTGCTTCTGTTTTCAGCCACTCACAGATTACGCTGGTATCACCAACATCTTCATCTCGAACGCGGACGGGTTGGAAACCCTTGTCTCCAAACGAAGCTCCAAGAGCTCTTCTTCGTCACACCGGAATGCAGCGTTCTTGTTCAATATTTGTCCTGTTATATTTTTATTATAAAATCGACTGAAATAAAAGAAATTGAGCAGCGAGAAAGTGTCATTACAGTGCGATATCTTAGGAATTTGTTTGCGTATTTGGGTTTTGTGATCCACATCAACTTGATTTACTAAAGTTAACTAATATGCCTAAATATGCTTGTATTAAAATTGTTTTCCCTAGAGTTGTAAGGTCGTGGAGCCCTATCAAAAGGGCTTTATCGAGTTCACCAGCAGAGTAATAACGTAAAAACAGGAATAACTAGGCTAGGTGTACGCCGACAGTAGAGTAACAGTGGCGCAGAGATATGGGATGCATATTAAAGTGAATTCTTCTTCTTATCAATTGTGATGGCCTCTAATAATTACAATTGAAAAAGACTTGAATATAGCTAATCACTATAGCAGTAGATGCTCGGTAAAATCAAACAAAAAGAAATTAAGAAAAGCAGAACCTTCTTGATTATATATACAAGTGTGTTTTATGAAAGATTGAATAACTTTAAACTATGTTTTGGAATATGGACTAAAATGATTGTACACAATTCACCAAAATCGTTTTGTTTGGCCATATTAAGACTTGTTGCATTTTTAATTTGTAATCTTATGTGAATAGACATTATTAATGCAATCATGAACTTTCTGATAAATTGCAGGTCCTCCTGTCCTCCTGCATTTTCACGTTTCACTTGCACAGTACGTTTAAAAAATGGAATAATTTTAGCACCATCACTATTAGGCGGAGACCCCGAAGATATTGAAATTAGAACTTAAATCTGAGAAATAAATTTGTCGTGTGCATTTTACTGCACATACGTATGAATGAATAACATTACAAAATAAGATATACAAAAACTTGTTTTCCATAGCCAACCAAAACAAAGTGATATTAATTTCAACAATAGATTCATTCATTCATTCAAAGTTTAGACGAGGATAATCTTTTCTTTGTTTCAATATATATTTTATGATCATTATTAAAAATATGATGATTTCAGTGTTTGAGGCTCACTGCCTATATTCATTGTTTATCCAACGGTCAACAAGGTGCAGGGCAACCCGTGTGATTCTACCGTAAAAGCCATCGTGAAATGATATAAGCTACATGCAAATTTTTGATTTTGGAAATACCTAAAATACCCAGCCAATTGTATTGCTATTTGATATGTTGTTTACTTAAAATACAAACAAGAGGGTTATGTTTCAAGTAATCAAATTAAAGGAATTTATTTTGGCATTTAGCTTTTATTTTCAACTTTTCTATATAATTATGCCCTACCATTTCCATACTTATCCGCTTAAATGTTTATTAAAATTGTCGATAATTCAATATGAGATATCAGTGCATTAGAAAATATATGGAACCATTTTCCAGTGATTAGAAACATGTTATATAGTGTTATATATTGTAGATTCTGATCTATATGCCACAGGCGAAAAATGTGACTTTGAACTAATTGTCATGAGCCCTGCTACTGATGCTGTGAATATGGGCTGGGTATTTTAATAATCAATAGAGATGTGGTTATCTTTGCACCCTCGCAATGTATTTTAAATGGGAACAATCAAACTATTTTTTGCCCACATCTTGGTTACATTACGAGGTATTTACTTGAAATATGTTTTAACGCATTTTCTTTCCGATTCTACATCGAACCATGAGAAAATTGGCTGGGTATTTCAGGTATTTAAAAAATTGAAAATTTGCATGTAGCTTATATGAGTCATTCTACGATGGCTTTTCCGGTAGGATCACACGGTTTTTTGCAGGGCATAGGTCTCTAAACTTTATATAGCTGCGCCTTCCCAGTTTATACCGTATGGAAGTACATGAAATAAGGTACAATCAGATGGCAACTACACCCGAGAACAGTTCATGGTGGAAAACCCACATTGAAATTGAAAACGAGTTTTTCAAAAAATTATGTCTCTTAAAACTCCGTAAGTGACTGACTTATTATGAATGTTAATACAAAATAATACTTCTTCTCTTCTTCTTCTTCTTCTTCTCTTATCTAGGCAAATTGCCTGTTTTTCTTCAGTTCAGCGAGTCGGACTATCTCTTACGGGG
>JAODAC010033243.1:0-14056 GCA_027575185.1 Mimaenictus wilsoni
TGCCTCGATCTTCGACGCCTTGGCTCATGTCGAGCGCAGTAAAAATGCGAGTTTTGGGCTCGCACGCCCAAACAATTCTTTTGGACGAAGTAAGTCATTTATCCGACTTGCATTGTCCAAAATACAGATTTATTATTTTATTTATTTAGTAATGATCACATATGTAAAGTCTAAGGCGTTTAAAGGGGTGTATAGAAGGTTTGATACTAAATTTTTACTGATACTGCTTTTTGGTTGTACATTTTTGCAATAATATCATTTCAAAATACGCAGAACTTTATTTATTATCCAGGTATTAATTCCCGCTTCGCCTTATCTAACAGGGCCTTACTTATTCGTTCACTCAACTGATGTTAAATGATGTACACATTTACAATTAACAAAATGGCGCTTATTTTGTTCGTTGTACAATATGTGGGTGTCGACGTAGGACGAGTTGGAGGTAAACGAGGGAGAAACGGCGCGCGCAGAGGGTTTTTATACCCCTAGGCGGCCGGAACTTAAACTAAATTATAACGCCATCTCTTTGCGCAGCGGAGCGATACAATCCTAAAGAGTTAATTTGTCCTGACATTACATGATTAAACATTTAAAAAGAAAAATAGGTTGAATAATCCAAGAAATTCTTGATATACGCACATGCAGGTGGTTCTATGAGGGGTAAGGAAAGTTTCGATATACATTTTGTTCATAACACATCTTGGTATGAACCTGTTTAGATGATTTTAGATGATTCCAAGCAATCAATTTTATCAATTTCTGATCTACGTTAAGATTCCTTGAATTTACTAACATTTCAATGAAAAACTTCTTAAAAAATAAAACAATGCCAGATATTTCTGGATATTTCCTGCATATTATATATGTAAGAAATTCATTAGATTTGAACTAAAAAAATTAACGACAGAATCTGGATTTCTGATTACATTTAAAATCAGAAGATAGGAACATTAACAGAATATTTTAATAAAAACATAGATTGTTCGATAATTAGAATCAAAAAAGTGTTTGAAATTAAAACAAACGGATAGAAATATTAAAATAATGGGCCAAAAATACGAAATAATGTTCCTACTTCAGTCAGGGTTTAAGTGGTTACTCCTTCTCTTCCCAGGGATCTTTTTCCACGTGTCAATTTATCTCGGACTATTCGGACTATTCTGGTTTCGTCCATTCGCCCTATATGGTCGTTCCATTCGAATTTTCGGTTCTTGCATCATTGCGCAATGTCTTCTATGTTGTTGCAAGCCCTTCGGATGTCTTCATTCTTTATCCAGTCTTGAAGAGTTTTGCCCTCTATGTTTTTCAGTATTATAATTTCCGTTATTCTGAGTAGTTTCTGGGTAGGTGTCGTGCCTGCAAGTGTTTCGGCCGAATACGTCGGAATAACGGATCCAAGGAAGAATAAACCCAAATTGTGTACTTATACTTTTTATAATACAAATAAATCATAGTAAAAACGTGTACGTATTGAAATTTCTAATCATATAAAGAATGATATTTTCACACCGTGAAAATCAATCATCCGGTTACCATTCACCATTCACAACCCTATGTAACTCGGCCGATATTTTCGTCATTCCATCTCCCACTCTGCAGGCAAAGCTGCGTGCGTTGAAAATGCGGCCGATGCTTCCTCAACATCCTGCGCCTCTGATAAGCAATCCGCGAGAGCCACGCGTCACGTGCCGGCGGCGTCCGACCGCGGAACGCGCGTGCCACCGTCAACCCAACATCATCTGATTAACCAAACCGCGAATTGCCTCATTGATGACAATCCCCCACGTCGATCAATTACACCGAAACGAAAATACTGCCTGTCCCACGCGATGTGAATGGCACACGAATAGATATAGAGAGAAACAGGAGAGATGCAAGTCGTCTCCTACTCTTGATATGCTATAACTTGCTATCTCATGTTAATGCTTGCTGCACCTACCTACAAGGAGGTCAACCACATCTGAACGGTTTGGGGCGGTGCCCGACTGGAGGCCACGCGCCGAGACATAGTGCAGTGATCTGTGGGATCAGGAGATGAGCAAGATGAGATAGTCGCCGGCAATACCAACAAACGAGTGAATGCCTTCATGCCTCGCACTGCAGATGCTTAACCGGCGCGATCTTCTGCTCTCCTTGGAGGCAGAATTCACTTTCGTGTTACCCCTTTGCTCTCGAACGAATATTTGACATTCCAGACGGGTTTTGTCTGTCTCTTTTTGCTCACCACTCCTCTTAGCGTAGCTGGAGGTCCTCACATTCAAATAAAAGCCACTTCTTCAATAATCCGTTTTGGAATCATTATTAAAGTGGTTAAATTGTTAAAATACAATTAAAAGGCTAAATGAAATAGACTATAGACTAATAGAGGCATTCCTGAATAGAGAAGCTTTTATAGAGCTGTTTTAATTAATTGCTTTGGTAGAAGCTAGAGGCTGGAATAACTTCTAAACATCCTGTGATCCTGGTAGCTAAACCTAGCAACATCGACAAGTTCTGTCACTCATTGAAGTGTCGGCCATCATCACTTTGTCAAAATGGTCTTTTGCAAAAGATGGCGTTACCAACTTGACTGATGGCAAAGAATTTTTCAAATTGTGAGTTGTGGCAATCTTGAAGCTGATAGGAATATTTACTTGTTTCAATCATTCATATTTGAATATTTTAAGTAAAAATGTCAATAAATACGGCAATAATGAAGAAATATTTGTAAAATACCTAACCTGACCTACCTTCTTAAAAATCTTATCTGATCCCGTTTCTGATGGCGAGATGTTTCAGGCTATATTTTGATTATAAGATGAACGTTTTATAAATGCTATTATTAAATATATTAGATAATAGTAGTAGAGCAGTAAGTAGTTAGTGGTAGCAAGATTATATGTGTAGAAACAAAGATTAGTGCAAATACCTGCTAATACTACATCATAGTCTGATCATTGTACACCAAGGAATCGACACTCTTCATTTTCTGAGCTCTTGATACACGCACCGGCCGATTCCTAAAACACTCCCACGCACTGTCTTCTCTTTCAAATGACAGAACTCTAATGAGTAAATAAAGAAAGAACGTTGGTACTTTTTCTCTCGTTCTACCCGCTCTTATTCTTTTTAACGCGTTCCTCTACGAGCGCGATTTCAACCGCATGGAAGTGAAGCCAGCAAGTGTAATCTACTAACACTACTTTCTGTCGCCTTGATACAGGTTTATCCCAAGTGATGGCCGCTGTCCGTCGGCCAACTGCGAAGAGCTACCTGCCAAACAGAACCCACTCCTCTTCTTTATCTATCTACCTCTATCACATCATGGCTGTTAATCGCAGCTTTCCGTTTCTCTCGCTCCATAACTCGCACTCTTACTGGTTTTACTAGCTGATAACTCGTCGCGCTCAGTCAGTTGAACGGTTTCGCCCAATGGCAAAGCAGTCTTTTCTCCTTTTTCTTTCCGTCGCGTTGTGGTATCGAAGAAATGTCGTTCGTCGCTCCCATTTACTTTACTACGCCTACTTTCTGTTCTCCTAATAGCCATATGGAATTGATTTCCAATAAATTCACGCATGGCTGCGCACAGCCTCGTTTTACGAAGTGCCTCGGTTTCGTTCTCCACCATCTTGAAAAAATGGAGAAGGCTTTTCAGAAGAATAAAATGTTTATGGATGTTTTTATGGACAACAAAACTTACACAGAGAGAGGTTTTTTTAATCATTTAACTTTTTAAACTTGTTGTATGTAAAGTGTAATTTTGACCATTAAGCAAACAAATAATTGGTTGGTTTTGGTGGGACAAGGGGAAAGAATCAGTGGAATGTTTGGCATCTTTGGAATGCGGCTGTTGCCACCTGCGCGTCTCTCTGTGGTCCTGTTCGGGCGCGGGCCTTATTTCGCAATGTTGCTTCTAAGTCCACGTGCTTTTTTTTCATTAACTTTATTTATTTTTTCCCTTATGTAAAGACCGAAAAGTATTATTGTTTACATACATCCGAGAAAACTTTTGATATCAGGAAAGCATGTGAACGTGAAGGAGTATTTTTGTCTTTGGGTCATTTTATTTAGGCTTTGTCTGTTGTAAACAATAACATCTATTCAGACAAAAACTCGAATATAATAATTTGCTAAAATTCTGAGGTTCAATAAAATTGTTTCATATGATAAAAGAGAACACATTTTACAAGTTTTACAAGTTACATACACACCAAACAAGTAATAATTGATAATTTTATTCAGACACTGAAACTTTTGACATGACATATAGATGGCGTTGATTCATTTCTACAACTTTAGAACTACATCTTTTGATATATTTATAACATAGTTGGCGCGGTAGTGCTAAGATCATACTTCACAGGATCATTTCTGTAGTATATCTTCACATACTCTTCACGAACGTGATGAGTTATTGCAACCGCGATGACGATGTGTAGTCCTACATCCTGAGCGTGAGGCTGCAGCATCAATGGTCTTTCGGGATCTTGATGTTGTTACGATGATCGTTCAGCTATCTTTTGATGGTTACGGATTTAGGACATTCCGAGTGGTTCTTTTGTTGCATCAAATAAAAATTTCTGTTTGTTTATTCAAAGATATTTATTTATGGTGTCCATAATCAAGTTAATGGAAATGTATCGATTAGATAGACATTTGAAACATTAAAGAGTACTATAGTCATTAAAAAATATAAAATAGTCCAAAAAGTTATGAAAGGTAATTATATCTCGGCTCTAGGATGATTATACCTCTGAATACGCTCCCCAATAGAAACACCAAGATTAACATCAACCTTCTTAAATTCATTGATCATTCTCTCTTGGATGAAACCTGCAGCATTTCGTAGATCGTAGGCAACGTTATCGACTAACCGTGCCCTTTCATCAGGATTAAGCACACGCTGATAGAGCACCCTCGCCTGTCCGTAGTTATCTTCCAAGAGGCTAGTATCCGTACGTGTTGTATCTCCAACGAGCCTGAACGTCGGTGTTAATCGCTTTGCCCTTAAAGAAGCCTCAGGGCCATGGAAGCTATTCGGATGATAATTGGGTGCTCCTCCCTGACTGTCAATCGCCGCTCTTCCACCTCTATTATAATTCTGAACAGAAGTCAGAGGTGCATTCACTGGAAGCTGTTGATAGTTGACTCCCAACCGATAGCGATGAGTATCACCATATGAGAATAGCCTACCTTGAAGCATTCTATCTGGAGAGGCATCAATTCCAGGAACAAGATGTGCAGGATTGAAGGCAAGTTGCTCAATTTCAGCGAAGAAATTCGTAGGATTCTTGTTCAAAACAATCTTACCAACTGGTATGAGAGGAAAGTCAGCGTGAGGCCAAGTCTTTGTCACATCAAAGGGATCATATTGCTGTTGAGTTGCCTCTTCCGGCGTCATCACTTGAATGCTCAAAGTCCAAGTTGGAAAGTTCCCTTTTGCTATAGCGTTGTAGAGGTCCCTCACAGCGTAGTCTGAGTCTGTTCCAGCAATGATTCTAGCCCGATCCGAAACGATATTCCGTATCCCTTGGTCACTTCTATAATGGAACTTGACCCAGGTTACCTTGCCTTCGGAACTGATCATTGAGAAGGTATTAGCTCCATAGCCATGCATATATCTGTACCCATCTGGGATCCCACGGTCTGAATAAAGGACCATTACTTGATGCATTGATTCGGGACGTAGCGAAAGAAAGTCGAAATACGCATCCCAACTTCGAATATTAGTCACAGGGTTCCTTTTTTGGCTGTGAATAAACATAGGGAATAAAATGCTATCACGAACAAAGAACACAGGAGTGTTGTTCCCTACGAGGTCCCAGTTGCCATCTTCCGTTCGGAATTTGACGGCGAAACCACGGGGATCACGAACGGTGTCCGCTGATCCTGTTTCTTGCATGACTTGTGAGAAGCGTACTACTAGGGGAGTACGTTTACCCACTCCAGCGAAGAGTTTTGCTGCAGTGTATTGAGTAATATCGTGAGTTACTTCAAAATAACCGAAAGCACCACCTCCTTTGGCGTGGACTACACGTTCCGGGATCCTCTCACGGTCGAAGTGGGCTAGTTCTTCAATTTGGTAATTATCTTGGAGTAGAATAGGACCATGGACGCCTACTGTTAAACTTGCATCAGCTTCTGAGATTGGATCACCAGAGTCTTCAGTTATTGGCTGGATTGAATCCTGTAAATGTTAATAAATTACATTACGACAACAACGTTACGACGACAAGAGATTTTAATATTGTAAATGTCATTTTACCCCGTATACCCTTATTTTTGAACAATTATTATTCCTTGGCAGATTAGTACTAACTAGTCAAATGTTCATCGGAATTGGGCTGCGAATATTTTGTTAAGAAATGTTTATATTCTATGACCGCGGCGAAGCTGCCTTTGACATGTCAATATGAACAAATAATCAACGGTAGGCAATTGCCTTGTTGTTAAGAAGGTTTTGTTCAGGTCAAGTCCCTGTATCCAATCATTCCCTGAGAACACGCCATATTTAGAACTTGGATTTGAAAAATGGAATCATTTTAATTAATCGATTTGGTTCGGATTCGTCCTGGAGGCATTTGTTAGATCTGATTGGTTCTGGGCACAAATGTTCTGCACACGTATAATTAACATTAACTCGTTGACTTCACATTTAAAACACCCAAACGTAGTAAATGCCTAAAACTGGACAAAAACTTCACGACATTCAGATTGTTTCAACTATATTCAAATAATTGTGAAGGGCAACATCTTAGGGCTGACTATTTTGTGTGCGAGGGAATCATCATATTTGCTTCCAAGACCCCCGTCCTAGACTAAAACAAAAGCTAGATTTACGCCAATGGAAGATCATCGGCCGAGTCATCACATGTGTCCAAGGGAGACCTCAGAATATGTGAAATTCTTCATCTTCTGAGACCCGCCCCATTGGGCCTAATCAATTTTCGTATTGTACCCCTTAATAATGAAATTGCCTTTCAATCAATTACGCCCCAAAGTGGGAAATTCTAGGCTAAATGAGTCTAAAATGTCTGTAAGGAAAAATTGTGCCCATAGAATTATTATGAATACCTGAAAAAAATTAACTAATCGAATTGTCACAAATGTAATATTTCTACGAAATTAAAATCAATTCGTTGGAAATATAAGATAAATATAATAAATATAAATATAATAATGAATATAAAAGAAAAATTACTTGATTTTTCCCAGCATATTCACTGAGTTGGTTTGCAACAGGTTCACGTTTTGTTGCAATAAAGGGCATTTTTACTGAACCTTGTATTAGTAACTGTACTTGAAACTTACTTTTGCAATTAAAAAATTGAATAAATGTCAAGCTTTTATAGTATAATTCCAGTTGTTATTTCGGGAAACCACAACCACATTTATATATTTACAACAAAACTGCATGTTTACACTCATATCTTCAATTCGTATCAAAGTGTCATTGTACTCCTTTTAATTTTTTTAATGGGAAACCAAACAGGAATGAAATTCACTGAAACACATATAAAGACATCTTTAAATGTAATAATAAAGACATTAGTTTCTATTTACTGTCAGCTTCAATTTTTTCATTTCAATAATCTAAAGAGATTAATGTATATAATTAATTCGTTAATAAAACATGGATAAAAGCAGATAAGAAATACATTTGTAACTTGAGATACATGAAGTGTACCAAGCATTTACCAAGCTCTCTCCCGTTCTCTCTCTCTCTCTCTCTCACACACACACACTTTCTCTCTCGCTCTCACTCTCTCTCTCTCTCTCTCTCTTCTGTACATGATCCACGAATGTAGCCATTCATACGAATGGATATAGGATGGGATACGCGTGCGTAGTCCGTTGAGAGGGATCTATATCCTCCTCAACGTATGCTCCCCTGTGAAGCGAATCTCCCGTAAAGCTCCCACGCCTACACGGCAGTCGGGCTAAGCTTCGGCTTAATAAAGCTCTCTCGCTAGCGTTGGCGTCGGCGTCGGCGGCTCCCACCGCGTCGGCGCATTCCCTAATCCAGAGAGCACGTGTGGATTTTCCCGACACCGCCGCCGCCAGCACGCCTGCGACGTACGCTGTCCCGCATCGATCCGAAATAGTAGTCGCCAATCGCGGCGTCGCGACGCTCACAGACGCCGTCGTACCTCCACGTGCTACATGTGCGCCTGGTACCGTGGAGCTCGTGGTCGTGAAAGCTCCTTCGATGAAAAGCGGAAAATTTTCCGCCGCCACCACCGCCGCCGCCGGCACACACTGCTTGGAAAACTCATAGCGCAACAGGTGGTTTTCGCCGATGTTTGAATTTTTGACCGTTGGTTATTCTAACAACGTTTCGAGCTTTCAAAGCTTTCAAAGCTCGATTGAAAACGTGCCAGGCAGGCAAATAAATAGAAACTTTACGCGCTTCTGTTCCTAGCGAGTTTAAGTAGTTCCCGTGAATAGTAAAGAAAACTATGAAACCAGGAAATTGAAATCTTTAAAATAATTTTTAAACGAACTAATTACAATTAGTTGTTAATTAAAATAAATAAAAGGGAATTATCTTTAATTACTTAGAAAAACTTAATTTAATTGTAATAAGGAAATATTCTTACTATTTACACTTGCGTGAAACAAAACCTTCTGACAATAATCAATCATTGAAATTGATTCTTTTCAATTTGATAAATGATTGCTGGAATACCAGCAGTGGTTCCTGCATTCCTGTTATTTTCCAATACTTTCCGCTGCTGCTTTCATCGCTGAAGCTTGACGAACTCTCTTTCTCCTTCCTCTCTTTTCTTCTTCTCACCGAAGCACTTTGCAGAGCTTTCGCATCGATTTGAAATAATTTCTGCTATACTCCTCCTACTCCTTATTTTATCGCTATGAAGTAAGTACATTTCTATAGAGGCTAATGAATTTATAAAACTAATTTCAATGCTTTTATTCGAAGAGGCAAGTTGTAATCCAAACAAGAACAAGTTTATATAAAATCAAAGTAAAACAAGCTTGCAATTTAAGAAGAGAGAAAAGGAGAAAACGGGTTTGTAAGCATTGGGTTACACTCTGCTCTGGCTTCGATCGCTAGAAGTGAGACTTGCTTACCCACTCGCCAAGGGCGGGATTCACTGTGTGCTTTTATGCTTCCCTAATACACGGACCTGTCTGAAAATGCCACGCCCTTAATAAAAAACAACGCATTATGAGTTTTTTTTTACCTTTTTGGAGAGATCGTTTTTATGGCTTGATGTTTTTTCGAAGTTTATATGGTTTATAAATAAATTGCTTTAATGTTTATTTTTCATGGTTTTATGTATACATATATATGTTATATGTGTCTGACACTTTTCCAATACTTATTATGGATTATTGAAAGAGTTTTATTTTTCTTTGCGTATTATCTATATTAAGTATTTTATATCACTTTTTTGAAGTTTATTTCTTTTAAGAGTAAAATAGTTGTAAAATTGTTAATTATTTTAAACCATCTGCTATAGGTGGAGTATTTTATTTAATAACCTTACATGGGGGGAACCTCTAAGCCAAGTTAAGGTAAGCTAAGTTTACTAACCTTTTTTGTGCCGTGCCCCACATTTTCCTTTTTCGAATTCTTGTGCTTCCTTATACCGTTCGCAACAGAGAAATATATTATGTGTCCAAGGGGGTGGGGAACTTTCACTCTGGACAGGTGGATCCGGGCTGAGAGCCAAACTTGTGACTAAGGAATTTGTTCACATAAACCTGAATGAGGTCCAAGGGGGACACCCATTACCCATTGAGACAACATAAGTCCAAGTCCAAATATGTGGCCTTCCAAAAATATTCTACATATTTACAGGCCAGATAAAAAAGGTTGCTCACCCTTTTGCTTAAAAAGATCAACCATATTCATTCAATTATCAAAATGTTAACATTTTCAATGGAAATAATAAGCTTTTAGACACCAATACAAAAATAAAGTGATCAATATCAAGACATTTTATATCAACAAATTCAAACTTCGAACTACAATAGGAGAAGGCCTCCCTTTGAAATCTCGACAAACATTTCATCGTTTAATTCCTCAATTAAAAACTTTATAATAGATTTAAAGATTAAACACTTGAATATGATCTAATCATATCTAAACAAATTTCAACTTTTCAAAAATGTACAAACTTTGTAAATGCGTGTAAGCGGCTTGTCTTAAAATTATTACCCCGAGATTTGTAAGGTCGCGGGGTCCTATCTAAAGGGCTTTGGCGAGTTCACCAGCGGAATAAACACGTAAAAAACACGAAAAACTGGATTCGAGACACGTCGACAGGAGAGATTAAAAACGTACTTACTCGGGGCAATGCTGGATAAAACTAACTTTATTTAAAAAGGTTCGGCACAAGAAGTGCCAATATGACAGATAGGGTATCACTTTGTACCAAAATCCCTAAAAGCGCCGACGGCGCGAACAAACTTCAAAAATAAATTCAGGATGAATGTAATGGAAGAAAGTTTCTCCAATTTCAGATTTTCTAAACTTTAAACAATTATTGGCGGGAACACCTTGAATTAAAGGATCACAGTGAATTTTGGCCAGGAATATCTCTTCAAAATATCATAAACAAATGCCTTCAGAAATGAATCCTATTCAATCATACATTTCTGTTTAATTCTTCAATTTATGAATTAATTACTTTCAATTTAAAATACCACTAAGATTGAATTATCAGTATTATTGTTATGCACACTACTGAAACAGATAATACTGCCAGTATAGATACGAAGGAATATGTGTGAGTACGAAACAGAAACCAAAGTTGAATGAACAGGGCGCGTATCATACACTCAAGCAAACAACCTCCTTTCTTGTATGTCATCCTGGTAGGGTGTTGACGTCATTCTGGAGCTATTCCCACGCATTACCGAGGCGACTCCTTCCTCTCCATTCTTTCTTCGGTGGTCATGAAACGAACGAAGAACCTGAATGTGTTGGCAAACAGCTGCTGCTTCTCACAATCAATGAAATCCAAACCTTATATTAATTCTTCTCTTTCTGTATAATAATATTTTTGAAAAGGTACAGAAAATGGATACTGAAACCGATAGATATATATGTAAATGGACACATCGGAATACGTTGAGGCAGGGCATGGTTGCTTGTGCGCAGATCGATGCGCACCCGTATGGCCCTGAGCGGCAGTCACATGACGTCAATGAGGTACCAGGGTGGCAGGATGGCGTGCAGGATAATTTGTCGCGGTTCGCAAGGTTGTAAAGCTTTACTGGTCGTGTAATTCTGTCCCTTCTCGCCATACAAACGCAGGAACAGATACGATACTCATTTATTTCCGTGATAATCGACGTTATATGATTCAACCGTTTATATTATACAAAGAATGGGAAATATTTCATTTCACGTAACTGTTATTAATTTAATAATCAAATTTCTATGATATTTAATGAAAAATACTAAGAATATGAGACATTTGATGATTAAAATGAAAGATTTACTTTTCATAGGGTTTGAAGATGCAAGCAGAAGCGGATTTCATTTAATTCAAATAACCAAAAATCTAAAACTTTCAGCACCGTTTTTCGTCAATGATAGTTTATCGGACGATGAATTTTCTTCACTTTTAGTTGTAACACTAGTTCATGGGTAAATAATTCTGCCCTGTTTACGCAGATACGTAAACGGGGGAGCGTAATTACGCTGGGAACAATAACCAAATCGAGATGATAAGAAAACGGATGTTTATAGATCTAATATGTATTCCTAAGAACTCTAAATCTTTTAATATTAATGTGTTGTTCGTCTGTGTATGTTCGTCTTCGTATGTGTATGGTCATGATATCGCGGCAATTAGCCAAGAAGTCCGGACTTCCAAATGAAGTAGTTATCGGCCGGACTCTTGTTATCGCGACGTCATGCGCCATTAGGAGATAAGTCATTAGCATGTAGCGTCAGGTTTAGAATTAAGAAATGAAGTTAGTAGTCATATGGATTTCATTGTGGTCACATCGTATCCTCTTCCATGCCTGCACTCCGCTGTCTTGCTACCAGCGCCACGGGCTCGATTTAGTATTGTCATTGCTCCGTGCAAGAACTTGTGCTCGCGGACCTGCACATCATGACGAGAAATGATTAGAGCGTATTGGTAAATATAGATAGTCTTTATGGCTGATACTCAATATTATGCATTGTTATCCCTAATGATATTTTCTAATCATGTTAATTTTCTTTAGAATCAGCAAACAATATCTATAAAAATCATAAACAATACATAAACTGACAAAATGTTGCCAAGGAGTCGTGTAACACTAAAAAAACTTTCGTGGGTCAGTTACACGCGAGTCATAGGTTGTTCTAGTCATAGGTTCTTGTTGTTCTAGAGCATTCAAAGGCTGTAAGATGGAAATTATTTTGTTAAATTGTTGTTGTTGACTGATAAGGAATCAAAACCCATACCTGTAATTATATATAATTATAAATAATTCATTTTCATTATTATATTATTCAATTATTTTATTCCTTCTGTTATTGTAAATTTTCCATTTTTTATTATTTCCATAAGTTTCTCTTTTCATCATTTATTTTTAAGCCAGTCGTCCTCTTTCCCTTTTCGGTCTTTCTCTATCAACAAAATGCTGTGTTCAATGACCTGTACGAAAAAGACCTCGTCCGACCTTCCTTAGGGGGCAGCTCAGGCTCGAAACGACGTCAACAACCAACCAGGATAGCATAGCCGCGAAGAGGCGCAAGAGTAAACAAACGTCCGACACAAGCCTCTCCTCGCACGCACCTCTTTTTTGTTCGTTACGCCATGTTGCCGCCATCTTCACCTCAAAATATACATAATAATTACACAAAATCTATCTAGAAACTAAGAAATTCACCAAAAACTTCTTCGTCATGTATTTATTATTAAACAAATAAAATTTTAAACAAATAACATTTGACACGTAAATGTTAGCTACCTCTTTACTCACTAAATCATTAAATATTATAATTACATCCAACCAATGTGTAACATCGAAAAGGGTTGGTTGTTAGTTGCGTGGGCGTCCATCAATTGTAAATGACGTCAATCGCGCAGCAGGAGAACAGAGCCTCGAGGAGAGTTTCCGAAACGTTGTGTGCGCCTGAAATGGGGGTCAAAGTACTTCTGTTTACATGTAAAAAAAGAAACGAGGCAGACGAAAAGCGATGGCAACAGACGGTAGGACCGACGGGTATGCTTGCTTCATTCCAATACGGTTCTCTCTCCCACTACTATTCGATTGTGAGAGAGGAAAAACGCATACAAAAATCAATGCGTTCACTTCTTTCTTTCCTGTGTGTGGAATGAAAGAAAGGCGGAGGCTCTTGTATCGTGACAGAGAGGCGCTATTGGAAAATGACGTCAACAAGCTATCAGGTTATTAGCATACTGAGGAGATGTGGTCGTTGTGGTTAAGTTGAATTGTAAAAGACGAAGAACAAAAGCTTCAGTCGCGATGTTACAATAACAGGATAGAATGAAAGTTCAATGTTTGTTTCCACATCTTTCTTCCACATCCTTTAAAACACCTTTTTATCTTGTTTTATTTTTGTTCCAATTATCTATACATAAAACAAGGTCATTATTTTTTATTTATATCTTTTTGAATGTTGAATTCATCAGAAAATACTTAATTAGATATAATTACTTAAAACTGAAATTAGCAATAATAAATGAACATCTTGGAGTTTCTAAGCGTAGTATTTTAACGCTTAAAAAGTAATTCTATAATTTTCTACGAATTGGTGTATTAAGCAATAGAGATTCCTCCTGACAATGATTGTAGGACTTCCGTTGGGTCGACTTCGACTACAATAGCCTTTCTTGCCTAGCAATCTCTTCGATTGTATGCTGCCTTGATAGACGATTGGTGTGAATTCTATTGTTCTGACTCCCACGCATAATACGGCCGGGCTAAATAAAGCTCCCGACCACACCCATTCTCTCCCGCTAACGCCCTTTCGCTTTCGAACTTGCTGCTTTGAAAGCTCTCGTTTATGTACGGGTATACATACTTGTCGTACTGGTAACCGATCGCGTCAGATTAAAGCGTGCTTTGTATGATATAAACT